>JAAAKG020137188.1:0-12972 GCA_010014905.2 Druon quercuslanigerum
CAAATCGACGGATATAAGAAATTAAGAATCGTGGGAAACATTAAAATCGCCAATTTCTTCAATATCTCTCAAATTCGTATCGAGATATAAATAGAAGACCGTCGAAGTTTGCCGATCGGAAATCGTGCATCTTCGACCTTTCGGATTCAGAAGAGGAGAAGTTGGCTGCGCGCGCAATTACACTCATGCGCTACGCTACCACCTGTACGCAACCACTCTGCAAAAGCTTTCATTGTGTGTGAGGGTAACTAGTTTCAAATAGTGATGCTACTATACACGAAAACCGAAAGGCGAACAGCCGTATTTCCCTCTCCATAAATGTCAAAGAAATATTTGTTTAAATCAAAAAAAAAAGGATACTAAATCTAACAACATATCACTTTAATCTAAAGAAGTATTCAATTGAACTTCATTGACATACATGTATGTATGAATGTATGCATCATTGAAATAAATGTTTATTTGTTATGAATAATTTAATTCTAGTAATCAAATGAAAAATTTCCTCCAACTAACTTAAAATAAAGCGTGACTCCACTTTTAAATCGAGAAAAACATCCAGAAAAATGATTTATCGCATTTATTTTGGAAACAGTGCATCGGAAGAAAAATTTATTTTCTATAGACAAATAATTTCTTTAATTTACAATAAGAATGCTGGTAGGGGACTTCTGTTTCCGGCATGAAAGTATGAGGTAGCGGGAATTGTTGTTGCTGAGTTTTTTTGATATTTGTGGTGAAATTTGAGGTAAGTAGATTGTGAAGATATTTTTGAGGATTCAGACCGACTAGTGTGGAAGTTGAGGTTAGTTTGTTTTCAGATTTGTCACAGGGTGGGAGTACTGGGTTGATCAGGTAGGTCGTAGCAGGGCGAACTCGATACGGAGAAAGGCCAGACCAGAACGCGAAGATAGATAGAGACAGGAAAGGATAAAAGGCAGGAGAGTTTGAATTGGATTAATGTGTATCGGAGCGAGTAACATCTAGGAAAAAAACGGATTTAGAGCAGCAAGGTTTTAGTACACTGAAAGAGAAGAATAAAAAAGGAAGGCAAGGAGAAAGCACAGGATGACTGTAGAAAAGGATAGATTGCAAACAAAAAGCGTTGGATCGACTGAGGCTTTCATCAAAAGGAAGAGAGGGGATAGGGGAATCAGTGAAGGAAGGATATTATCGGCGCCTGAAAAGCATAGTTGTGTAGAGAAGGATCAGAATAGTAAGAGGACTGAAGGAAAAAGAGATTAAACTAAAGATCCGATGAAAAAGAGGAAAGATTGAAAGAAATTCGCGAAATTTTGATAGAAGTAACGAGGATTTATGAAGAAAAGCAGAAGAAACGGGGAAAGGAAATAAGGAAAGAAACTATGCGGGAAATGTTAGAGAAGAGGGTGTAGACATTGGAACAAAAACTAGAAGATATTAATAGAAAGATAAAGCAAATGTAAGATAAGATAAAGAAAATAGAATGATCGAAGCGGGATTTTGGAGGAGGTGAGGAATACGGAGAAGGAGAGGTTGAGGAAAATAGAACAAAGAATAGAAAAGAAAGAGAGTGAAGGAGAAAAAAAGA
This sequence comes from Druon quercuslanigerum, assembly GCA_010014905.2. Taxonomy (NCBI): domain Eukaryota; kingdom Metazoa; phylum Arthropoda; class Insecta; order Hymenoptera; family Cynipidae; genus Druon; species Druon quercuslanigerum. The sequence continues at coordinate 1,571 of JAAAKG020137188.1, forward strand.
AACATAGTGATAAAGCATATAATATTAGTCGAGAGGGAGCTCAAGGAAGGAGCGTAAAAAGTACTAAAAAGGATTAATGATAAGGTGGAGATATAGGAAGCACCAAAACTATTTTTAGTGATGTTTTGCTCTATTCAATATGTATGGCAAATATTAATAATTTCTTTTTTTATAAATGTTTAAAAAAATTGCGCGTTAGTTTAAATTTTTTTAACCTTAGATTTAAAATCAGCATCCCCAATATACATATATACACTATTTTCTTGGCTTTAGGATTTCATTTGTTCGAATTATTTCACTTTAAAATCGATTTTTCGGAATGCTTTTTTTCATAAAATAAATAGCAATTAGCGAAGAAACGTTTTTTTAAACTTTTTATTACACAACTTTAGCACCACAACGCAAGACATTTCGAATAAATTGGTGGAACGCCGCCGGGTTTCCAAACTTTTCATTTTTAACGTTTAACGTGACTCCTCTACGCCCTTTGCTGTGCAAAGAGGTCCACGCCATTTACTGTGTGATGGGGTATTCCTGCCACCTGAGATTTATTTCCACAACGTTGACAACAGCAAAATGGACAGATTAAAAATTTGTTGAAGGTTGTCAGAATCTGGGTATTGCCTTGAAAGTGAACATGGGTGTGGCAAAATAGGATTCATAGCTTAAAAGCCAGACAGGGGTCGCACGGGCTCACCCGCTCACATTATAAAACTAAAATATCTAAAATAACTATTATACGTATGCATATATCTCTTTTTATAATAAAATTCTCTGGATAACAGGTCTTACTGACGATAGTTGTCATGTGGATCATTTGCTGCATCTTAACAGTCACTGATGCTCTTCCCCCTGGACATCCGGGTCGAGCCGATAGTAAAATGAAGATTCTAAACGATTCTCCTTGGTTCCGAGTTCCGTATCCTGGTCAGTGGGGTGTACCAACAGTTACACTTTCAGGTGTTCTAGGGATGCTGGCTGGCGTTTTAGCTTGTACTGTTGAGTCTATAAGTTATTATCCGACAACATCTCGAATGTGTGGTAATAAGTCAAAGCTATTTCAGTACCTAGTTTTAATTTATTGTATAAGATCATGAAAAACGTTATATTGCTTAAAATTGCAGAGTTGCATGTTACACATATCACTAGTATTTTAATGGACTTCTTTATTGAGAGATAATTTGATAATTTAAACAATTTTAGGAGCTCCGCCTCCACCGGTCCATGCAATTAATCGTGGAATTGGAATCGAAGGCTTAGGCACTGTTTTGGCTGGTCTTTGGGGTAGTGGAAACGGAACAAATACCTTTGGTGAGAATGTTGGAACCATTGGTAAGAGATTGTTTATACATTTCACATTGAACTCGAAATTAAATGTGTGTAATACTGGTTATCACTTACGAGAAAATTAATAAGTTATATATTTCTTTTATGCAAATTTAGGAGTAACTAAAGTGGGAAGCCGCCGAGTAATTCAATGGGCTTGCGTTCTCATGATTCTTCAGGGTGTTATTAGCAAATTCGGAGCTGTTTTCATTATTATTCCAGAGCCCATTGTTGGCGGAATATTTTGCGTTATGTTTGGAATGATTGCAGCATTTGGTACGTACACTGGATATCATCATTAGATAATAAGTGAGGTCTTTTATTCAATCAAGTGCGTAAAAATGCACAAAAAACAACTCCCAGGCATTTATCGTGTTTTTGTCCACGGGTTGCAATTTTTGTTCTGTATTTATGAGAACGTAAAAATCCCAGTTCTTAAAACATAATTTTTTATATTCTAAGTATTATTATTATAGATGAGTAGGGTCATTCAAGCCCATAAGACTGAGGTTAGCTAGTGTAACCTATTGTACTTTACCCTTTAAAATCTAAGCCTCTCTAAGAAGGCCAGTTTTATCCATATATGCGCATATCGCTGAATAGGAGAAATTTTCGAAATCCTCTGGTTCGCAGAATTGATTACCAAAACGCTTTACTCTGAGGCCCACTAGCAAATCACAATCACATAAGATGTGATGTACGGTCTCCTCCCGGAAGCCACACTTTCAACATCGAGGGTTGCTGTCGACCTTCATATTACTAAGGTGCTTCATTAAGTGGCAATGGCTTGTGAGCATTTCTACCACTATCTTCATCATCTTTCTTTCCATGTTCAGGAGTTTCTTAGATTTTCCTGAGCATGGTTTTTTGATAAACGTTTTCGAGTGTATCATGCCATTAGCCATCCTCCAATACTCCGCATGCTCCATCAGGAGCCACCTTTCGATCGCATGCATAGGCCAAGGATGCGAGATCCCACAGTATGGATTAGGTCCATGGAGGATTTTCGTAGTCAAATTTCTTGCAAGCATATGCGCTCTTTCGTTGCCCTCAATGTTCTCATGTGCAAGAACCCAGATCAATTTAAACCAGTTTTTACTGTTACATGACTGTCAGAGTCTATGCGAACGTGGCGATTTACATAACCCCGCTTGCGAATCTCCTCAAGACAAGCCTTGATTGCTACGATTTCGGCTTGAAATACAGTAGTAAATTTACCTAATGCGATTGTTATCTCAGTACTGGATTTCATACCATATATTCCAGCTCCGGATTCTAAGGGATCTCTTGAACCGTCTGTGTAGCAAACGAGTCCTCCCTTAGTGAATAAGTTTTTTCTCCTTTGCCCATTGGCCCTCTGATCTGGACCGTCTGTGGAATTCAGCCTAACTGCCTCTTCCTCCGATCGATACCCAGATCAGGTACCAGGAAAGTGCACCTTTATGAGGCAGTGTTAATGCCTTTAATTGACTTGCTGGGGTTTTCTTTAAGATTCTCTATTAAATACTCTATTAAGAAGACTATTAAATAGTCTTCTGGTTTTTCTTTTCAGAGTCTGAAGTTTATTATTCCACCAAGGGGCATTCTTGTCTGGTTTCCTAATTTGAAGAGGACAGTTATCCTCATACGATTTATTCATTGAATTGGCTACTATATCCATAGCAAACTCCAACTGATCAATTGATCTAATCCTTCCGTGTATACTTGCCAAGGCCTCTCCGAGATCTTCCCTATACCCATCCCAGTCGGTCGTTCTTGGATTCCTATACCCGATTGGATATGATGTGTCAGTTGTCAGCGAAAAACATATATGCCTATGATCTGATAGGGATGTCTCAGGCGATACATGCTAATCACCGAATGCTTCGCTAATGGATATAGAGAAAAATTCGTGTCAATAACCTCTTGACATCTAGCTGTCACAAAGGTTGGTGTATGTCCGCGATTCAATATAGTCAAATCGGCAGTGAAAAGGTAATCTAAAATGTACTCTCCCCTACTGTTTATGTCCTTACTGTTCCATCTCGTATGATGCGCATTTGCATCACATCCAATAACCAGCTTCCATTCTTTCGAGCTGCAGTAGTCTACCAAGCGCCTTAGTTCCTCTGATCGTGGCGAGAATAAAGATTCAATTGGCAGTTATGCTGAGCATAATACTAGAGGTTGTCGTTTTCCTCCTCTTTGATGTTCGATTTTGATATATATATATATATATATATGACTTACACCTCTTACTTCTGCCTTGTAACATTAAGTTCTTGTATTATTGCAAAGGTCGTATGTTTCATAGTAACACGTCTGCTTAGGATGGCCGATGCAGCTTTGCAGTGATTAAAATTTATTTGGATGAAATCCAAACGTGAAGATTTGGCGCTGTTCATTACGAACCAGCACCAACCTTCGACTTTTCGAAGGACAGCTGCTGTTCTGCCACCCCCATAGCGTCTTTACGCTTAGACAGGTTCTTCATTTGGATCCTTCTCATCCCTGGATAAGGTCTACAATCGACCTTTTCTATATGCTCGATGACTGAAGGGCCCACAATCAAGATCAACTGAGTTGATTTAGTATCTCTCTTCACGTCGATCATATTCCGATCCTCCACCCATAACGTGGGGGTTTGGACATTCATCGAGTATGGATATAGCTTCTTGGGAATTACCTTGCATCCAAGCAATGAGCTTGACAGGCTTGCGAAGGTCTTTGCAATCAATGATTTTGATTGCCGCACCCTCCTAAGGCCCCGGACCGTAAATCGCCCCGATGAGCCATTTGCTAGACTCCTGATCCGCGCAGATGATGATCAGCACACCGCTCTTATACCGGCAATCCTCAAACTTTGGGATAATGTCGCCAGGTCTTACACCGGCGATGATTTTCGCGAGGGCTTTCATCGTCCTTAGTGGTTTTGGCTTCTGAGATGTGGTTATCTAAAGCATCATGCCCAACCGTACCACTCGAGGTACAAGGAATCGCATCAGCCCCCTTCTGACTCGAAGGTGACTTACCACCTTCGCTAATTTCCATCTTCTCAGCAGAAGATAGAGTATTCATGGCAGGTGTCATTTTGTTCGCACGAAAAGCTATGGAAAAACAAGGTCCATCCCCGCAGAGCTCCGCTTTCGATGATAAGACACTTTTACACTCGAAGGTTGCCCGTTATCACATGACACCGTTTGAGTCACCATTTCCCGGTGACATTCAGCCGAGTGCTACCCGATATTCGCTGCTTAGTCGAATTCACGCTGATATTTCATCCCTACTAACCAGAAACTCCTACCCGTAAGCGTCATTCTCGTTGTGGGTTCCAGGCCGTTGTTATCCGCGGGAATTCTTAGGCCTCCTCACCGCGACAAGGCCACTGACGGTCGTGTACCGATACTTTATAGACGAAACTTTGTAAACGGCAAATGCATTGAGGCTTGGGGGGCCTGCTGCGGGTGTTACTAATCTTCGTGCGCAAAAATCCTTGAATGATGGGTCTCACTTTCTCTGTTTCTAACGAGAACCTCGTTGATTCAACATGACCGATCGTAGGATCGGCGATGGTGAGGACATGCGGATGGCTTAGAAGCCTAACGGGCATTGTTCTACAGTATTACGCGAGTGTTCACTGTTTACTTTACCTGTAAAAAGATAGCACGAGCACTCAAACTTTTTTTTGTAATAATTAAATAAGTTTTTTTTGAAGGATCAAATCGTATCTGGGGAGTTTTCTCTGTCGTAAAGCCCAAGGTTTCCGCGCGGACTATGATAGTTCACTAATGATTCTTTGTTATATGATATATTGCAATTGACAACAATTATTATGTATGTAAACAATTATTATCTTGACAAAATGAACAGTTTGCCTATTTTATAATAAATATAATGAATTTGATAATTACCTTGTTCAATATGACACTTAAAGTTAAACCACTTGAACAATAATTTGTGAATATAGTATTTAACGTAATCATGAAAAAAGTCAAAGTGTGCATTTTTGGTAAATTTATCATATAAATCAAAAGTGCTGTCAATTTACGAAGCATCATAGCAAAGAGACATTGCCAAGGCATTTTTAGTTGATGCCGCATACAAAAATTTAGCATATGCATTCTGGGGTCAAGTTATGCATACGTCTGGCATGTAAGAAAGCAGAAAGTCAGATTTACGGCAAAACGTATTGCGTCTGGACACATTTGCAGCATGTCCTATTTGCGATATATCACATTGGAAGCAAGTTACATTGCGGCATCTCTCTTTCAAAAAAATTTGAAACCCTATTAAAAATAAACAGCCGCTTCTTTTTAATATGCAAAGATTGGCAAAAGTTCGGGAAGATACCCCTGTCAAAAAAATAATTAATGTTACACCCCTACTCCTTTCGAAAGTACCGCGGGGGGGGGGGGGCCCTGTAACTGGTCACAGAAATAACACAGGCCTAAAAATCTAATCATTTGGTTTGATTCAGCGTTCTAAGAAGCTGTTTCCGAAGGTAATTGACGTGCTGAATGCGAACCCTTTGCCTAAGTTTTTTCATCAGCTCTCATTTTCGAGCTGTTTTAACGTGAATATGCAAAAAATGAAATTTTTCGTCTGTTTTGTAATTTATTTTTTAAGGCCCTAGGGCTAAAGAGCTCTCTAAAAAACAAGTGATACATGTACTAAAACTATAACTATTCATTAGCTCTGGTCAATGTAAAATAACAGTGACGGTTAGATAATATTGTATGCAGTGAAGTTATGTGTAAAATGCCAAAACAATATTATCTATTATTGTTAATACTGTTTAAGAAATATAGTTCAATATGATAAGGTGATATAGTGTTCATTAAGAATGATTAAAAACTGAAAAAAAATACGTAGGATACAGAAATTTCACGACCTACCAATAAGTGATTTCAAGTGTAGGATTGTCTATATTGAGCAAACAATCAGAAAATAGTTTCCTGACGTGAAAGATTGACGGTTCATCTCTGATCGTACTAGGTATCTCGTTCCATAGACGTGCTCCCCTAACTATGAAGGATACCTGCAACTTACAGATTCTATGTGTCAAAACTGTGACAGATACCTTGGCGTTTGGCCGTGTAAAATAATATCTTCTCTTGGCCACATTCAAAAGTCCAGCTCTTAAGCATCTTGGTCGTATTTATTGCCAGTCCATAATTCTGAGTCCATTGTACCACTAAGGCGATGTCCTGCTGGGCCTATTCCAGAATAATTTTCAGGGTGGCGATTAGGCCCGAAAGATACAGTTTAAAATCATCCGCTTACTTATGATATTTGCAGTGATTAAGTCCTGCACCTAATTCCGATGTGTATAGATTAAAAAAAAAAGCAATGCTAAAATAGAGCCCTGTGGGACACCACACCTAACATTAACCCATTCAGATAATTCGCCTTTGCTATTGACTACTAGTATGGATCAATTTGTTAAATATTATTCAAACCACGTACTTACAGCATTAGACACATTTAAAGTTCTAAGTTAGCGTAAAAGAAGTTTGTCATTAACTGAATTAAATGTCTTGGAAAAATCAAATAAAACCACTATCGTTATCTCCTTCCTATCAATAGCGATTTTAAAGTGAGTTGTCACCTTTAGAGAAGCCGTTACTGTGCTGTGTTTCGCCCTAAAGCCCGATTGCAAAGTATCAGTCAACTTATTAGTATCTAGATATTTCGCAAGCTGCCATATGGACTATTTCTTCTAAAGGTTTTACTGCTACACATAAAATTGATATAGGTTTAATATCTGCTAGGGAGATAGGATTGGCAATCTTAGAAATTGGAAGAATAATCGATTTTTCCAAACATCTGGAAAAATCCCAGCTTCCAGGGAAGAGTTATACATATGAAGAAGAATTGGAAAAATTACAGGAAGAGCAAATTTAATCATTTTGATGGAAATCCCATCAAATCCAACGGCATTGGACTTGATTTCCATAATTAATTTCCATTTCCGTAATAGATGATCACTGGATGGTAAAGATCGAAATAATTGAAGTTGTTCATTAAGAGAAAAATAATTAACAGCCGATTCGTGCTTAGGCGGGATAAGAAATAATCTTCCCAAAAGGTGCCAAATATTTTCGTTCTTATTTCTGTTTTTGATATCATTAAAATTATATTTATTTAAAGAATCTCTAATTTTTTTACACTAGGTTTAATAGTTTGTGAAATTCAGCTTGAATACGTTGGCTTTTTGTTTTCTTGGCTAGTCGGCGCGAATGATTCCGTTCCTTCATGAGGTTTTTAATTTCAGTGGTAATCCAAGGTGCACATTTCTTACATTTATGAGGAATATGTAGGGGAGCAAACCTATCAAACGCTGAAATTAAATATGAGCAAAAGAGATTAATTTTTCCATTAATATCCATCATGCGACGGAGATTTTCCCATTCGTAGGTCATTAGGTGATCGTGAAACGCTACTTCATTTACTTTAGAAAGATTTCGTGTTTGATTTGGAGACTTACTTAATGACTGATCATGAGTGTATTTGTAATCAATATTAATAAGATCGTGAATTGAGAAAAAGGCTATGGGATGTTGGGCGTAGGCGTCTAGCTTTTTTAGATCTTTAACTATCATAATATCAATGCGAATACTTGATCGGTCTGTGTAATGAGTGGTGTTATGCGGAACGAAGTATAAACCCAAAGCTTGCACTATAGAGGTGGTTACTGGTAGCATTTAAGTTAATGTTGAAGTCCCATATAATAATGATTTTACTATAGTTCGGTACAGAAGCAAGGATTTCGGATTCAAGTTCGGTTCCGTAAGAGGCGTTCGGGAGCTTATAAATAACACCTACTACCACATTATCTTTACAATTATCACCCGAGGTTTCATCAATAAACAGAAATTCGGCAGTAGGATAATTGGCACACACGCTGACTCCACACACGAGTCCCTTAAGACTATCATGCACATATAAGCCGACTCCGCCTTTCTGCACTCATCTCTGTCTCTACGAAATAGCACATAATTTCAAAGGCAACCAAGCTGAAGAGGTGATAAGGCGTTAACCACGTCACAGAAACAGCAATAATGTGGTCATCGCGAGAGTTGAAAAGGATATAAAATTCGTGATAGTGTGCCAAGATAAATTGAGAATTTACATGGCAAATTCTTCAAGTCACCATGACAGACGAAATATAAGTCTAGATAAGGTAAACCTGGTTAGATATTTAAGGCCTACAGTATTCACACAATATTTAAAAAAGGTAATTAGGAAAAAGTTATCAGGCAGAAAACCGATCAAAAAATTTCTCAGTGTAGACTTTGTAATTATAGAAGAATTAAGGAAAAAATTACTATGAGAGACGCTTACAACAAAATGCATTAAACATTAATAAATATTATTTAGTTTCATGTTTATAAAAAATTTGCTCATGATCTTAAGAAGAAAGTTTCCACAAGTAAGTATTTTGACAAGTCCAGAAAAGTAACTGATAGGCTGTATGTAGTAAATAAGTAAACATGAGTGGTATATTATTGCATTTGCACAAAGCTCGAAGCTTAAGAATCTAGGAGGATAACATTCAGTGTATAGATCTTCTATATATGCTAGAACTATTATTATGCAACTTGAGATATAACTATAAGCAATGTTACGTACAGATCTGCATGCTGTCTGCAAATCTACGTCAATAAACAAACTTAAAGTTAAAGAAAAATCAAGCTTATACATAAAAATAATGATAAATACTAAGTAACGAACCAGCTGCAATATTCTCTCCTGCTGGTATCCTGTTAGTTTTATCTTACCGAAAAACGGCAATGTCATTGATTTGAGGCAAAAAAACTCGCGGTGCCCCATCTTCTTTATGACAGAAAACCGATCCCCCTGTATTCCAGAGGTATTTCATCTTTTTCTCCCGTCTAAGGTTAAGAACTGCGCTATAGATTAGTCGATTCGTTTTAGTGAGCGACTCTCGGATAAAAAGTGCCTCATCACTACTCCATCCTAATAATTTAGAAGGGAGTCGCCTCATTTTGCATTTCTCAATTATGCTGTGGGTCAAGGACAGTACTTGAGTCTTTAAGAGCTGATTCTCCCTTTCCATGGATTTTTCAGTGAATTGAAGGTGGATAACATCAGTTACATTTAAAGATGTAGTTTCCTCCAACACAGTTATGCGCAAAGAATTTTGTTTAATGTCCTCTTTTATTCCCGTGATTGATCCTTCGAAAGATTGATTAAATGCGATTTGCTTTGATTTAAAAGCATCAAACTTTTCCGAGATTTGATTAAATGCGACAACTTGTTCTTTTGCCATCGCCATGAGAATCGCAATTTTAAGAGCAGGGCCCACATTAGCTGTAGACAGTTCTGGGTTTGTTTCTTCAACAGGTGGTTCTGAGAGTATCTACGCCAAAAGCTGACATTTCTAATTGTCAAGGTGCATTTAGAACAATTCTAAGATTTTTGCATGTTTCTGATTTCTTCAGCATCCTTGACTTGCAAGTTTAGGCAATTCAAATGATATAAAAACTTACACTTGCCGCAAGCAATAAAGTCCGTTCATCTTGTTATCGATTCACGGCAAGCGACACAGGCCACCATCTTGGTCATCACATGTGTTCACTCACAAAACTTTCAAAAAACCGTTATTTCTTACTAAAAAAGCAGACACCGAGCACTCCAAGACAAACAAGACACCAAAAACAGTTCACGACACCTAAAAAACTTTCTAAGTTTGCCACGTAATTCAATTATCCACACTTAAATACGGAACGACGCAAAGCACTCCAAACGTCACCGACCAGAAAAAATATCAGCAAGAACCGACCAGCAGGAATAACTCTAAAATGAAAAAAGGATGAACAAATTTTATTGGCAAATTTTAATTTGGCACTGGGCTTCCAACAAGACTAGCTGAAAGGTATTAAAAATTAAAAGTATAAAAATTATCTCTGGAAAGTTAGAAATTCTAAATCTACCAATTTCGGTGGTTTCGGATATCTAACTCTTTTTTTTTTCATGTTTCAAATTGTACTGAATATAATGTGTCTCGTAAATTAGTGGTCGGCCAATATTTTTTGCAGTTTTCAGGTAAGGGCAGATTTGAACCAGGAAATTTTTTCGCCTACCTCGTTTTATTCATCAACGCGATGCTTTTCCTGAGATAAGGGAACTTTCCTCAGCGGGGGTTTATTGTTAGACGGGATACACAATGTGAATAAAAAATTACAAATCAATTTTGTTTTATATTTTTATATTACTGATTTAAAAGATAGATTTTCAAAGATAAAAAGCTTATATTGGTCCATTTGAAGAAACTTCGTGGTACTGGAATCATTATTTCCGAAGATTATACAAAGAAGTCCAGAAGAAAAGAAGGACTCTACTTCCATATTTAAAAAGAGCAAGAGGGTGTAGCCTCAAAACTTCTTTAAGTTACAATCTTCTTTATGCAGATGGCAAAAGATTTAATTGCACGGAGCTGCATTTGCTGGTGTATTTTATTCGGGATGCTGAAGGGATCAGAGATATCAGAGATACATCCTCTGGATGTAACTCCAAGCGTAAGGCCTCGGAATCCCCTCCCACTAACCCTAACAGTCAGACGGATGCATTCACTGCTCTCATTCGGAGCAATCTGGACGGACGTCAAAAAAAAAGAATTAAGAAAAACTAAGGAACATGAACTCTGATGGACTAGTCGCAAATACTTCACAACTTATCTTCTGGAATTGTCATGGTTACGTAAGATTTTAAAATTCTAGCATTACTTTAGATAATTTTGATGTAATAGGTATCGTCGAAACCTGGCTGACTCAGGTACCAAAAAATATTCATGTAACGCATAACGGTCATTATTTTTTTCTAGTGCTCTAAAAGAAAAGTCAAGAGGTAGGGCAAGTGGTGGTCTCGCCCTTTTTATAAACAAGTCCTATTTAAATTGCGAGCTTATTGATAAAACGGAATACCGGATCATGGTATGAGTCACTAATATTAATAGGACGAATTTCATTTTGTGAATTCGTTGTTTTACTCCAACGCTTGATATCGACGTTATTTTAGAATTATTTGAAGAAACCTTGAGCGCATTATCAGATAAATTTAATAATGTTGCTACC
>JAAAKG020137189.1:0-12972 GCA_010014905.2 Druon quercuslanigerum
TTCGCCTGCTAATTTCGAACGTAATTATCTCCTTTCACATTCATTTAATTATTTGATATATTTATTTATATATATTTAACGAATTTGCAATTTTGAATTTTATGTTCAAACTTCGCGCGGAATATATCTACTTTAGCGATTGTGCATGCGCTTGAGGCCACCTTCGCCAGAAGTTGAAGTTATTTTTTTAACCTTTCACCGTTGCAAAACACAGTATTGTGAATACTCCGTGTCGTTTTAATGAGAATTTTAGCGTAGAATCCGAATTTCACCTAATTAAATGTTGATTTTACTGTTTTTTTTTGAGTTCTTATAGCATGCTACGGAAGGGCTACTATGTAGCTAATATATGGCTACGCTATTGAGTAGCCGTTCTGCTCACTCGGTTCGCCAGGGTTTGTATCCCTGATCCTATCCCTTACAGTCACAACTGTCTATCTTTTTCTATCCATGATGTTAACATAGGTCTATCTTTCTCTGTCACTGATTTTATCCCTTGTGGTCCCATGGGCTTATTTTTTTCTATCTTTGTTGTGCACAAATGCCTATCTCGATCTATTCCAGACTATCCATTATCAACAATATATCGTTTTAATTTCTATCCATTTGAGTCTACTTAAAAATGTAGTATTCTTATCTGTTTTGAAAATAATAATATATTTCTTATTTCGAAATCCCGCAAAACAGTAATAAACCAGCAATCGTTTATATACCTAACAAAAAAATTCCCTAGCTTTACAATTTACTAATGCAAGTTCGAACTCTGTAAAGTTGTCTGCTGACACTCCAGTTATAGACGGTGCAAATGATTTCACTTGTTTCTGACTTTAATAATCAGCCACCTACTAAGAACCTGCTGGTACTACGTCAGGGGTGTACGTCAAGTAGCGCGAGCCTCGCTAAGAGACGTGGATAAGCGTAGGCTTCGTTTGGATAGAACGACTAGGATTCGAAAAGAAGAAAGGGCTACCTCATACTTAAAAAAGATAGAAATGGATTAGGCTATTTTAGATTTTAGAAAAGATATACAAAAATTTAATACGTTCAGAAGATAGGGATTGAAAAAGAAAGACAAGATTTTGGATTGCCTAACGGGTAGAAAAAGATAGGCGTGAATAAGTGAAGGATTCATTTGGAAGGAACACTAGAATAGGGATTGGGAGTGGAAAGAAAAGTAAACATGTAAATAAGTGGTGGATAGACATGGATAGAAAGATTGGGATTCAAAAGAATAGAGATGATTGTAGATTGGAAGTAAGATAGGAAATGATCGAAGGGATAGGCCTGGGATCAAGATGGATACATCGGTTCTTTCCATTTAAATTTTAAAGATAGAAGATGATTCAAGCGGATAGACACTCGATCCCCTTACTTCTGGCATGGAGTAACACAACCTCCAGCATCTCGAAGACAATCGGCACCGAAAAGGGGTGAATAATCCAAAAATCAATCGGCTGGATGCCTAGGACCCCCACTATTTAGAGAAAGGGATTCGACGCCTAGTACGAGTGCGCGATACATAGAAAAAAGTTTGGATATGCACCAAGATTGGTTATACACATTTTCTTATTTATAGAAATATTTTTTGAATTCTTGAACAATCCCATTGATATTGTAATAAATAATACGTCATTTACTAAATTCACGAATACATTATTTCCTCAACAGATCTATTCAGATAAAGATACGCCTTCACATGTTAATATATGAGAGACAATAAAAACTTACTCGGACTAAAGATTTATGAGGAAATTTGATCAAAAGCTATGGGGGACAGAGGGCCTTCAGAGAATACCTCTCAATCTCGAAAAATATCAAAGAGTAAAAGGTGAGAATACTGGACACGTTCCTGATGTTATGTTAGGTTAAAAGATCTATATTCTAGTTTATTTGAAAGTCATGAAGTCGGAAAAAAACTTTCGAACTAGAATAACATTGAAAAAACTAAATTAATAATTTACATTTTTAATTATTCTATGTATGTTATCTATAGTAATCTATGGTTGAAAAGACCACTATTATATTTTTTGTTCAGAATTCATTTTTTGAAAATGTGTTGACTAAAATTGTAAAAATGGAAAATTCAAGTCGGTAGATAATTAATGCTTCTAATTTTTTAAATAATAATTTGGACCATTGCTTGAAAAATTAACCTTTTTTGTTGAAAAATTGTCTCTTTTGCTTAACAGCGCCAATATTTGGTTCCAAAGGCAACTATATTGTTAATTTTTTTTATCGAAAATGTAGCTATTTTTTGATACTTGATTCATCTTTTTTGGTTGAAAATAAATTTTTTGTGGAACATTTATTATCGTGGCATTCAAAAGACCATTTTGTTCCAGAACATTCGACTTTTTATTTTGAAAACGCAATTTTTAGGTCCAAAACTTCACCACTCTTTGTAGAAAATTCATCTTTTTTGACTATAAACGTGTTATAGTGAAAATTTAATCCTTATTGGTTGAAAATTCAACTGTCTGGTGTACGATAATCTGTTTTGGTTGACGATTAAACAATTTTCTTAAACATTAATTTGTTTGTTTGAAGGTTCATAATTTAGTTGCAAATTCATATCTTCAATTAAAAATTAAACTATTTTGTGGAAAAAATGTTTATGGTTGAAAAATAATATTTTTTTATTGAAAATTTAACTATTTCATTTTTGAATAAAAATTATTATTTTTTTAGTAGGAAGTTCAACTATTTCTTTAAAAATTCGTCTGTTTTATTGAAAATTCATCTCTTTGTAAAAAATTAAATGTTTTTATGATTAAAAATGCAACGGTTGGGCTGAATATCAATAAACTGCTATGCTTGAGGATTCAAATATGCCTTGCTAATTCGTCTTTTTGTTTGCGAAATTCATCTACTTGGTTGAGAGGTGAACTACTTTGTTGGAAAGTATTTTTTTTTTTAATTCATCATTTTAGTTGAAAGTTTATTTATTTGACTAAGAATGTCTTTATTGGATTGCAAATTTATTTACTTGATTTAAATTTAACGTTTCAAGCGTTTCATGCTGAATTCAAGATAGTACCTGCATTGATTTTTTTAAAAGAATTTATTCTCCCTATTATTATTATATATATATAGCCGTGAAAATCACCCTTTTTATCCTGTTTCAAGAGCATCTTAATGACTGCAAAATCTGCAATATTAAAATTTAAATATTTTTTATTTTTAAATTTCTGCTTTTCTTGTTTCTTTTGCATATCATCAATATAAATATGGCAGTTAAATGTTTGAGGTTTATTCACCTTGTAATACTATTAATTAAAATTTGTCGGAAGATTACCTTAGGTTTGAAGGCTGAATTCAACAATAGAATTTCATATGATCTTCTAAATGGAAACATATAAAATAAATTTGTAATAGAATAGAATTTTTCAGCAGCTAAGTCAACTATTTCTATTGATGTTACAGGCATTTTTCTGTGTGAATATTTAGCCACTCTAAAGCTTCAAATAGACACTTTAATCTATCGCCTTAATCCGTAGCAGCCCTGAAATAATCATAATTTCGTAGAAAATTTTGTTTCTGAAATCGGAAAAAGGACTCCGTTTACATATTACAAAGTCTATAAACGGTTTTTCTCACATTCTTTGATTTTAGTAAACAAATCTAATATAATATATATTCTAATTTCAACATTCGTCGGTTAAAGGTTCAAGACGATTAGAGAAACGATTGATTACAGCTGTTCATCAAAGATTATTTTTTCCAAGATAGGAAATTGACCGGGCATTTTTTTCTCAAAAAAAAAAACGGCCAACCTTACTCTTTTTCTCTACTACCTTTTTCAAATTTGACTTATTCGTACCTGAATGATTCTTTACTATATCATATTAAATGAAATAATGTTATAACCCTTTATTGAAACATACTATCCATTCCGTATCATGTAATCAAAACTCAAAAATACATCAAAATCATCTTTTTAATTGGTGAAATTTAAATTCTACATTAAAATTCTAATTAGAATGTCACGGAGTAATCGCTGTTTTTTGAGCTTTTATTGCATGATACGAAAGGGCTACAATGTGGATACTATGAGGATAATTTGTAGAGTATCCTTTCAGTTTACTCGGTTCGCTAGGGAAAGGTCGTGAAATAAAAAACGTGTTTAATTTTTCATAAACAATTGTCGTTTCGTCGAAGCATATGCGCATTAAGCTTACATATTTTCAATCTCGAAACCGAGCCTGTGTTATATAAATGTGTTTTAATCATTTAAAACATTTATAATGCGTTTCGTTTGTTTTATAGTTTCATACACAACTGTTTTTATAACTTAAAACATTTATAATAACAAAAAATAATTTTAATGAATAATTTTAATAAATATATAAACTTGTTTCATTGCAAGCGATTAACAGTGTCTGGAAATGATATTCTGATTAAATATTATATTAATTTATTTTATTATTTATTCTAATAATTTATTATACTATCAGAAAAAGAATTTTCGAGATATCGTAAACTGCGTCGTAAACTACGGATGAAGCGTCGTCGTTTAGTGCGTATATACCGGCGTCGTAAACTACGTGGGGAACGCTGTCGGAGTCTACGTCATTTACTATCTCATTTTCCGACTTAGTTTCCTACGTCGTTTCATCGTAGTTTCCGACGTTGTTTCCTAAGTAGTTTACAACGTCGAAATTTTCAATAGGGATAATAATATTAATAAAACATTTTAGTTTTAACCAGTAGTAACAAACTATACTTATTATACATAAAGTAGTAATATTTAATATGACAAAACTTAAGGATGTGATAGTTGCGAAATTAGCACGCTTGTGCCTACATTAATAAATATTTTTCGTTGAAACTTTCAGGCACTGTGTGAAACATAAAAGAACCGATGTATCCATCCTGATCCCAATTCTATCCCTTCGATCATTTTATAGCTTTCTTCCAATCTACAATCTCCTCTGTTATTTTGAAACCCAATTTTCTTATCCATGCCTATCCGCCACTGATCCACATGTATCCTTTCCTTTCCACGTCTATCTTCTTCTATCCATTAGGCAATCCAAAAATTTTGTCTTTCATTTTCAATCCCTATCTTATCAACTCATTGAATCTTTGTATGTCTTTTCTAAAATCTTAGATAGCCTTATCTTCTTTAATTCCAGCCTTTCTACCTAAATAAATCCACAGGCTATCCATCTCTATTCCTTTCTATCCGTTAGGAAATCTAAGATTTCTTCTAATTTTTCAAACTTCTATTTTCCTATCCAAGTGAATCCATTTCTATCTTTTCTGAAATATAAGATAGCACTATCTTTGTGAATCTTAGTCTTTCTATCTAGACGATTTCACAGCTTATCCATCACTATCCTTTTCTGTCCGTTGAACAATCTTAAATTTCAACTGTCTTTTTTAACCCCTATGTTCCTGTCCAATTGAATCCACTTCTATCTTTTCTGAAATATAAGATAGCCCTATCTTCTTGAATCCCAGTTTTTCTATCTAAATCAATCCTCCACTTATCTACCTCTATCCTTTTCTATATGTTGGGCAATAACAAATTTCATCTGTCTTTTTTAATCCCTACTTTCCTATCCAAGTAAATCCAATTCCATCTTCTCTGAAATATAAGTTGCCATATATTCATGAATCTCAATCTTTCTATCTAAATGAATCAACAGCTTATTTTCTTCTATACTTTTCTATCCATTGGGCAAGCTTTAATTGCGTCTATCTTTTTTAATCCCTATTTTTCTATCCAAGCGCATCCATTTATATATTTTTTTAAATATGATCTAGCTCTATATTGTTAAATTATAGACGTTCTATTCAAACGAATCCTCCGCTTATTCACGTATATCCTTAGCGAGACGCGCGCAACTTAACGTACATTGCTGACTTAGTAGCAGCAGGTTACCAATAGCTGGCTTCTTCTTCTCCTTCTTTGGTGTTTACCCTTTAGCGCTAGATCTGTAGGCATGTCCAGGTTTCCGCGTTGGACATCCCGTGCTGGTAACAGCGAGACCTATCTGGCCATAGCAAGTAGTTTTATGATGAACTAGAGTTCCAAGTATGTATTTTCGTGGATAGAGTGTGGATGGAGTAGTAGATGTTTAGCAGTGCATGGTATACAATAGGCGAAAAACTCAAAGTAGGATTGTTGTGACCAATATATGTGGTTTCACAACTTGTGAGGTTCGTGTGCCGTAAAGCGTGAAGTATTGAAAGCATGAGGTGTATAAGCTGATAAAAGCAAAAAGAAAGAAAGCAGTATTAAAGAATAGCATAGTTTAAACTAGTTATTCGCAGCCTCTTAGAAATTTAACAATTAGATTACAAGCATAACTATTTGGTTCATATAAGAAGCTCTCCACACATAAGGGAGGAAATTTTTTTAACTTAATTAAGGGCAGTTCGAGTATTTTCCTTTGTTTATGAAAGCGGGGATAGGGCCATAAAACGTGATTAATATCTTCTTCAGGGTGTCCACAAGGACATTCGTATGACTCTACACACATTTTTTCTAGCTAAACTACTAGCAAGAGCGTAATGGTTGCTTCCAAGACGAGAGATATTGACAATATCGCTTATTTTTTCTAACTTTGATTGAAAAAACCTGGATTTTGGAAAAGTTGAAAAGAAATTTTGAAAATAATAAATGCTCACACGTATTTAAAAGTCTAAGATACGTGTCATCAATTAACTTAAAGAAATCAGTGTAAGGGATTCTATAATCTAAGGGTATTCCGGAGGTTAGAGCTATTTTGGCCAGTTTATCAGAAACTTGGTTGCCAAATATTCCTTTATGTCCAGGTATCCAGTAGAGACTAATTTCGATATTAGCTTCTTTCGCGTGGGAGAAAAGATTTCTAATTTTGTAAACAAAATAATTTTTGGTTTCCAAATGGTTAAAATTTTGGCATGCTTGTATGACGCTTTTGGAGTCAGAGGCTCCAGGGGATACTTTTTCCTCTAGTATAATTTCTAACGCTTCAGCAAGAGCAGCAGCTTCATTCGTGAAAATAGATGAGAGATGGAATAGTTTAAATGTCTTGAAAATTGGTAGAGGGGGACAAGTAACTCCAGTTCCCGTGTGTTGGGTTCTTTCTTTCTTAGAACTATCTGTGTAAAAAATTGTTGTATTTTTGAGGGTTTCTCTAATATATTGATTAAAGTCCAGGTATGGAGAAGAACTTTCCATCAAGATTTTGTATAACTGTAGGTTTATGTTAGGGGTATCGAATTGGAGATTGGTAGTTGATAGGAATATAGGAATACATAATTTTGGACTTAAACTTATTTAAATGTATGTAGGCATTTAGAAAAGGAAGGTATTTCTGTAATTGTAAGCATTATTTTTTGCTGTGGCTGATTCTAAGCTATAAAGGGATTCGAGTAATGGGTGATCTTGCATTGAAAAGACTTTTAAGAGCAATTTTTTAGTTAGGAGTTGTGAACGGCGAAGAAGGGGAGGCTCCTTAAGTTCGGCATACATGACTGGGATAGGGGTGATTATACGATATCCGAGGATTAGTCTAAAAATTTGATTCTGTAGTTTGCAAATCCAATCATATGGTCTGCAGCTACAAATTGTTAAAGCTTGGCATCCATATTCAAGAAAGCTTCTAATTAAATATTGGTAGAGCATGCGTAAGGATTTGGGGTTAGAGTCCCACCAAGTTCCTCTAAGAAATTTAATATTATTTGTAACCTTATGGATTCTGTCTATTAAGTATGTAAAGTGTGGTATCCAATATAGCTGGCAGTCAAAAAGCAATCCTAGAAAGGTCACTTCATAAGGAAGAGAAATTCTACTATTGTCTAAGGTTACATGGGAGTCCCTTGGGATGCGATTCTAGTTGGACTTAAAGACAACTAACTTAGTTTTTTCAACTGAGATTTTGTAGTGAGTTGAGGCTTAATTGTAAGATGCGTATGCATTCATAAACGCTGCGCGATGAATAAAAAATGACAATGTCATCAGCGAATTGTAGAATTTTACATGAGGGGTGGATATGTTTATATATATTTATTTGTAGATGATATATAAGCTTGGATTTGAGACACACCCTTGTGGGAGACCTCTCTGAAATTTATAAGGACACTTTCCTTTCTGTAGATACGTTTTTAAAGAAGTTTCAGATTTTCAGGGGATACCCAGCTCTTGCAAATCATTAACTAGAATATTAGGAACCACCCTATCATAAGCTGCCTCTACATCAAGAAACAATGCGGCTGTAAAGGAGTTATCTACGAAGGAGGTATGTATTTCTGTAGATAGGATGGCAAGACTATCATCAGAAGATCGGTTCCTTCTAAATCCAAACTGAGAGTTTGTGGAGAAGCATTTGGTTTTACAGGCACCAATTTAAACGATTAGTAATAAGTCTCTCCAGAAGTTTCAACAAATATGAAGCAAGAGCAATAGGGCGGAATTCGTGTGAGTTCGATTTAGGGACTAGAAAAACAAGGTAATTACTCCGAGATTCAGAAAATGAACCTTCGTTTAGGATTAAATTGTAGACTCTTAGTAGTTGATTAAGGATATTATCAGTAAGATTTTTTATAACAGTAAGACTTGAAGTTATGGAGGTAACGTTAAGGCTGAAGCAATCTTACTATGAAGTCCTTCATTTTTGTTACGGTTTCTGTATTGGCAGTGGAAGTGGTAGGTGAAGAAGGAGATAATAATCTATGCCTGAAGCTTCGAATTTTGGTTCTCTTAAAGGTTCGTTTAGTAGGGGCTTCAAATTTTTGAAGGTCCAGAAAATTCTCATAGGTGCACCTATGGAGGTATCTTCCAAGTTTGACCTTTCTTTGTCTATCGAGTTTGGCGCGTTCCTCATTCCACCAAGGTGGGGAGTTTTGGTGATCTCGGAAGGGTTTGTTTTCTATTTTTGGACCTGCTGTGTGTAGGGTATTATTCATTAAGTCAAAGAGGTTAAAATATGATTGAAGTACTAAGAAAGGAGTTGGAGCAACGTGAGGGTGTGTATCCTCGCATTGCACACCTTTTAAGGTTTCATGAAAACTATTCTAACGAACCTTTTTTAGGTTGTATTTATGGGAGAAAAACTCAAAAAAAGAGCAAGAAATTCCAACAATGGTGGAGATCGGGAAATGATCACTTCCCATTATGTCCTGTTCAACCTGCCAGTCACTTAGGGGACGAGATTGCTTGAAACAATAGTGAGGTCTATAGCATATTCTGGAGGAGGTTAGATCGCATCCCTACGATTGATGATGGTAGTTAAAGTCTTCTCCAATAAATATGGAGGGAAAAAATCCAGAAAAGGAATTAAGGAAAATTCTCCAGTCAATAGAGCTGTTAGCGGCTCTAGGATTTCTGTAAACTTTAATTAAAATGAGTTCTCCCCAATTAGAGGGGATAGAGATAGCCAAATCCAGAACTTCGTAAAACGAAGTTTGAGCAAATCGAGTGTCTTTCCTAAGTGCTATTATTAAACCGCCTCCCATGTGATTGGTGCGATCTTTTCGAATAACCTTAAAGTTTTTGAGAAAGAAGTTTTTTTATTTTAAAGCCAAGTTTGATTCAAGAATACGACATCGTATTTATGTAAATTTCTTTCCAGGTTACCTTTTTTATTTACGCTTCCTCTACAATTCCACTGTAAAATCCTTAAATTTGTTAAATTTTTCATAATCGTAGAATTTCAATGTGTTATTGAATAGTAGGAATTTATAATATTACAAAGTTCATTATCTATATAAGGGTTTGGGGTTTCAAACAATCAAGGGATTTAACAATTCGTTCAAGTCCACTGCTTTGGAAGAGAGAGAGGATTGATGAAAAGAGTTTGAGTAAATCCATTAAGGATGAAATCATATTTATGAGATTTTCATTATTTACAGAAGGTGAGGGGGGAGGCGGGGTAGGAGATCGAGATGGAGAACTAAGGGGTCGATTTTGTAAAAGAATTCCATTACCAGAAGTTGAAAGTTCGATTGAGACGGATTGGTGTTTCTTCGGTGATGGACGGGAGACGAGGAGGGGGTATAGGAAGGATAAGTTGTGGAAAAAAGTTTTTTCAGGGCTTTGTTATAATGCTGGTCTGCAAAAGCTCGAGATTTACATCTCCTAAGTCAGGAAAGTTAGAGAAGTCAAAGTGAGGTCGTTGAAGGAGGTTTGGAGTATCTCCAGGATTTAATTTTCTGTAATTATGCAGATAAGCTGCACTTTTAATATCAATGTTTTTATGGGCCGCGATTTTCCTAATTTCTTTCTCTTCAACGTATTTGGCTTTACTTTGTCAAGTTCTCGATAATTTTGTTGGCTCCAGGGCCAGATTTGCAAAGAACAGTAAATCTAGATGTCCCCTTCTTTTTTCATTCAATAACTATATCCTTAAAATTTTTAAATAGGATTTTGCCTTAAGACATGACCTGAATAGGAGGTTTGGTTGTATAGTCGATTTCAACAATGAATGAGCCCTTGTTATTTTTAGAGTAAAGGTTTTTCGGTTTTACGGTTTCATGATTGGAAGGGAATTGCGCGTTGCCAGTATGCCTCGATTTAGAAGCATTAGCATCGTTACTCTGGGAGTCATCTATAGTTCTCTTGTTAGCTGTTTTTGTTTTATTTATAGCCGCATTTGGTCTTTGCTCAGAAGGATTCCCGCTTTCATTGAGTTTAAGATTAAGAGTTACTCCGTTTGTAGCTTCCAAGGAGATAGTCGTGTCCATTTCGGAGTCAGGGTTCGGAAAAGATAGGTTAGGACAAACCACTACTTGCGAGGTTGGGTTTTGAGGACTCTGTGTGGAGACAATTTCCTGCATTAGAGAATTACGGATTAGATTTACGTTGGTTTCGTTAAATTCGTCTAGTTGCTCGTCTGGCTGACCAACTATATTTTGAGTATGGGACCCCATGCTTAGTACAAGCACGCTGGTCCAAAGCCGGAGCTCTCACGAACACCGAACTGTCTTTTCTGTAGAGTAGCTCAGAAGATGGATCCTGGTAAGGAAACGAATTATTTAATAAGAGATTCTCTTTAAGTCCAAAAGAGAACGTAAAAATGTGTTTGGAATCCGAGAAATCTGCCTGGATTACTCATTCGTACTCCTTTCACGTGGTATTCAGTTCCGCAGCTTGCTGCTACCCCAGTAGCTGGCTGACTGTAAAAGTCTGACATAAGGACCATGTAGTAAAGGGCGCGACACCGTGGCTTCTCATTGCCGATTAGCTACCAACAAGCAGTTGGCACTTCCGCTCTACATCAACATTTTGATTATACATGATCCGCGGCTCGCACATACCGCTTGCTATTTCATGTCATTTAAAATGTACGAGCACGGGTATTAAGTTTCTCGGTGTTAACTGTCATGGCGAAGGGGTCGGAGTGGGGGATGTTTAACCCGTCCTTCACTAGAGGATCCTCAGTTTGACACAAGTGAAACCAATTGCACTGTCTATAACTGAACGGGTTAGCTGACGCCCTTGCAGAGTTCAAACTTCGACTAGTAATAGTCGTAAAGCTAGGGAATTTTGTTGTTAGGTATATAAACCCATTCTGGTTCAATACCATTTTGCGAGAGTTTAAAATTCTTAATTAATTAATATTTTCGAAATGGATAAGAATACTACATTTTTCAGTGCATTCAAATCGATAGAAATGAAAACGATATATCTTTGATAGGAGGTAGGCTAGATAAATATAGACATTTGTGAATAGCAAAGATAGAAGAAGATAGGCCCATGAGACCGCAAGGGATAGAGTTAGGGACAGAGAAGGATAGACAGTTGTTAAAACCCAGGGACAGAAAAAAAATAGACAGTTGTGACTGCAAGGGATAGGGTCAGGGATACAAAGAGATAGATCGCAATAGACGTGACGGATAGGGCGTGAAAAGAAAAATATAGAGTTTTTGGGATGCAAAGTGTGCATTTGGGAAGGATTGAATATCTCTATCTTTTTCTATCCATACGTTTCTATCCTTTTTAATCTTTTTACTTCCAGCAGGGTAGAACAGAAATTAACTGCTTCTAATTTTTGAAACCAGAAATAGGCAATTTATATCCATTTTCAAGTTTGTCATCATTTCTCAACATTTCATTGAAGGGTAATAATTATTTTGGGCACAAGCATGCTAATTTCATGAGTAGAACATGCCCTTAACGTAGCTAACATTAAAACGCACGATTTTACATAACTGTAGTAATATTTATTATGATCAAACCTAAGCATGTGGTACTCGCGAGATTAGCGCGTTTGTGCTTACAATAATAAATATTTTTCGTTAAAACTTTCAGAAATTATGTCAAACATAACAAAGATAAAGAGCCTATTTTTGGTTTGAATAATAAAAAATAATTGATTAATTACTGAAACCCGAAATAGGCTATTTATATTCGTTCTCATGTCTTTCATAGTTTTCTGAAATTTTAGAGAAAGATATTTATTGTTGTAGACACAAACATGCTAATGTTTTGAGTATAACACGACGCGTCTGTACTTAAATCTTCAGTTGATCACCGTCTTCGTCGTCGTCTTAATTTGTTCCAGCATGGTCTGCGTCGTCATCTTCATCTACTCCGGTATCGTCTTTCTTCTCGCTCTCAGAGTGAATTTCCTAGACATTGGACGTTTCAAGTGCTGTCATCATTAAGTTTATATATGGCTGTTTCGTTGCCCCAAGAACCTCTCGAATTTCATGTTTATATTCGGCGACGTTGACTGGCTCAGAAAAATGAGGGCAGTTCTGTGCATCGTCTAAATGAATTAATAAATAAAACAAATACATAGTCAAATTTGATACCATCTGACTTTCGAGTTATATTTAACTTATCATACAATATACTGCATACCACTGAACTCCCAAATTGTTCTGAGCCGTATATTTTTTTCCAATTATATTGGCAGACTAGTCTATCTGCCATAACCATTGTTAACACACAGTTAAGGAACTGTCACGTCCCGAGCAAATAGGCGAGGGTAGTATGGAAATTTGGTATGAGAGGGACCAGGGTGCTGATTATGTCAG
>JAAAKG020137190.1:0-35578 GCA_010014905.2 Druon quercuslanigerum
TATTTTTTACAGATGTTTCCCGAAATTAGTTTTAAAATATTAAATAATTTCTTATAATAATAATAATAATAATAATAATAACTAATAATTTCTTCTAATTTCGACACAGGAAAACCATCGGTTGGAACAATTGGTCTCCAATATGGTTTGTACATTAAGGTGGTCCAAAAATGCATTACAAAATTTTTTTCAACTCTAGAGGGCAAGTCACCCCCGAAAAGTTTCCATTTACGGAAAAAATAAGTCCATAATTTTGATTTTTTTAAATTCAAATATTAACACGTGCCACCGAAAACTTCTGAATCCCATTTGATTGACATGGGGAAATTTTGGATATTTGAAAAATTGATCTCATGCTCCAGGGTTTACGTATTGTTTTTAATTTTTAGCAATTTCTGTCGTCTTTTTCACACAAATAATTACTATTGGACAACTTTCATATTTCCCATGACTTTATAAACAATTTTTAATTGTTTAAATAAATATAACGTATTTAAACAATTATTAATTTGCAAAAATGTTTAAAAATCCTATTTTCTGATTGAAATGTTATAGTTGGTCATTGTTTCGAGTAGTAAATTAAAAAAAACATTATGTAATTATTTAAACAATTAACTATTGTTCATTCACAATATTTCTAAAAATTGAGACATAAATGTCCAATTTTATCTCAAATTGGTATCCTACGCTACTTTTTGTTGAATAATCAAAAAAAATTTGATGCATTTCTTCTAATTTAAACACAATTTTATTTGTTTAAACAACTTTTTTCTTTTAAGCCGTTTTTTCGGTAACTTTAAGAAAATGAAACAAAATATAATACATACAGTTATTTTACTGAATGTATAGTGTAAAGAAAAAATAATAAATTAACCATTTTTTATTTGTTTAAACTGAATATAAAATGCATTTAGATTGTATTTCATTGTATAATTTGAAATTTTTTTTCTGAATAATTATCTGGCATACTGGAAGTCACAAAAAATATGTATGAAAATATATTTGCGAAAATAATTCTATGTGTTAAATTTATATTAATGATCCACATTTTGAATAGAAAACTGCTAGAACGAATAAAAATCTTTTAAAGAATAAAATTACGTTTTCAACAGAATTTACTACTCCTTAAACTCATCCAACAGTATGTATAATTCAGCAAATACAATATTAAAAACATTTTTGGGAAAATAAGTATTTATTCAGATTAAATTTGTTTAAACAATTTAAAAATGTTTAATTTATTTTTTATACGCTCTAAATTCAGAAAAATTAATTTATGTATTTTATTTTGTTTCATTCTTTTAAAATTACCGAGAAAAAACTGCTTTAGGAAAAAAATTGTTTAAACAAATAGAGATTTGTTAAAATGGCCAACTATTGTATTTCAATCAGAATATACGATAAGTTTCTGCATTTTTTGGGAATAAATAATTATTTAAATAAGTTACATTGATTTAAACATTTAAAAATTGTTTAGAAAGTCATGAACAATATTCAAATTGTCCATTAGTAATTATTTGTATGAAAAAGACGACGCAAATTGCTAAAAATGGAAAATAATGCATAAAAATGTAGTTTTTTTATATTTGTGTCATATTTGGGGCACTGCAGGGCGGTTAAGGGTGAATTAAAAAAAAGTTATTATTATGGTTTTATTTCGTAGATACTTCTCTTCAATCCCTAAAAAATTTGGCATGTTTCGACAAAACCCTGTAACATAGTTCAATTTTTCGAAAATCCAAAATTTCTCCATGGTTATCAAATGGAATGTTGAAGTGCCCGGTGGCACGTGTTAATATTTGAATTTTTTAAAATAAAAAATTACGGATTTACTTACTCCGGAAATGGAAACTTTTGGGTGGGTGACTTTCCCTGTAGCTCGAAAAGCATTTTTTTGGGTTTGAAAAAATTTCACGAGAAAATATGACGGCCTGTAGAGAATTATGCAACAAAACCTACGAGTTCCTGAAAACTACCCTTAAAACCAAAAATGTCAATTCTTCATGAAATCGATATTTTGAGCACCATATTCGGGTATTTTTTTTACTTTAAATTATTAATATTGGTCTATTGAAATATTTATTATCATTGTTTGATTAGTTTTTAATTATTTAAACAAATGTAATTTGTTTAAATAATTTTTTCCGACAATTTTGTTTTTTCCTGAATAATTATTACAATTGGTGTAGTGAAATATTTCTTAACATTAGTCGATTAATTTTCAATTGTTTTTCAATGGAATTTGTTTAAATAATTTGTTTATTAAAAATTATTAATATTTTTTTAGTGGAATATTTATCAACATTGTTTGAATTATTTTAATATTTTGAATTTTTTGTTATAAAAATATTACTATTGGTCTAGTGGAATATTTAATAACATTGGTTAATTAATTTTTAATAATACTTTTTAACTGATAATTTGTTTACATAATAAAAAATTAATGAACCAATATTGATCAATATTTCACTAAACCCACAGTACTAATTTTTATTTCAAAAAATGCAAAACGATTTATTATTTTAAAAAATTCCATCTGTTAAAATAATTAAAAATTAATGATGTAATGTTAATAAATATTCCACTAGATCAATAGTAATCATTTTTAGGAGAAAAAACGAATAAAAAAAATTATTTAAAGAAATTCCATTTGTTCAAACAATTAAAAATTAATGAATCAATATTATTAAATATTCCACTAGACCAATATTAATAATTTAAAGTAAAAAAAAATACCCGAATATGGTGCTCAAAATATCAATTTCATGAAGAATTGAAATTTTTGGTTCTAAGGGTAGTTTTCAGGTACTCGTGGGGGTGTGATAGGGGTGTCAAACCCATATGTCTGATACACGAAATTTTTCACTATATTTTCGTCTTTTTTACCTAAAATTATTAATATTGGTCTATTGGAATATTTATTATCATTGGTTAATAATTTTTATTTATTTAAACAAATGAAATTTGTTCAAATAATTTTTTTCGAAAATTCGTTTTTCTCCATAAAAATGATTACTATTGGTCTAATGGAATATTTATTAACATTATTCCATTAATTTTTAAATGTTTAAACAAATGGAATTTGTTAAAATATTTTTTTATCACAAATTATTAATATTTCTTTAGTGGAATATTTATCAACATTGTTTGATTAATTTTAATATTTTGAATTTTTTGTTATAAAAATATTACTATTGGTCTAGTGGAATATTTAATAACATTGGTTAATAAATTTTAATTATTTAAACAAAATCCATTTGTGTACGAAATGTTTTTTTTCCAAAATTCGTGGAATTGGCAGTTGAACTACTAATACTATTTAACTAATAATTTGTTTACATAATTAAAAATTAATGAACCAATATTGATAAATATTCCACTAGACACACATTAATAATTTTTATTCTTAAAAAATTCGAAACGATTTATTATTAAAACAAAATTCCATCTGTTTAGCTAATTGAAAATTAATGAAGTAATGTTAATAAATATTCCACTAGATGAATAGTAATAATTTTTAGGGGAAAAAACGAATAAAAAAGATTATTTAAAGAAATTTCAGTTGTTTAAACAATTAGAAATCAATTAAATAATGGTATTAAATATTCCACTAGACTAATAATAATATTTTCAAGGCGATAAATATAAATTTTCAAAAAAAAAATTATTTAAACAAATCTCATTTGTTTGAATAATTGAAAATTAATTATCCAATGATAATAAATATTCTAATAGACCAATATTAATAATTTTAAGTAAAAAAAATATCAGAATACGGTGCTCAAAAGATCGATTTCATGAAGAATTGACATTTTTGGTTCCAAGGGTAATTTTCAGGTACTCGTAGTGGTGTTTTAGGGGTGTCAAACCCATATGTCTGATGCATGAAATTTTTCACTATATTCTCGTCTTTTTTACCTAAAATTACTAATATTGGTCTATTAGAATATTTTTTATCATTGGTTAATAATTTTTATTTATTTAAACAAATGGAATTAGTTCAAATAATTTTTTTCGAAAATTCGTTTTTTCCCCTAAAAATTATTATGGTCTATTGGATTATTTATTAACATTAGTCCATACATTTTCAAATATTTAAACAAATGGAATTTGTTGAAATAATTTTTTCATTACAAATTATTAATATTTCTTTAATGGAATATTTATCAACATTGTTTGATTAATTTTATTATTTTGAATTTTTTTATAAAAATATTAATATTGGTTTAGTGGAATATTTAATAACATTGGTTTATTAATTTTTAATTATTTAAACAAAACATATTCGTGTACAAAGTAATTTTTTTCCAAAAATTCGTTGAATTGGCAATTCAACTAATAATACTATTCAACTATTAATTTGTTTACATAATTCAAAAATAATGAACTAATATTGATAAATATTTCATTAGAGCCACAGTAATAATTTTTATTTAAAAAAAAATTCGAAACGATTTATTATTAAAACAAAATTCCATTTTTTTAACTAATTGAAAATAAATGAAGTAATGTTAATAAATATTCTACTAGATTAATAGTGATAATTTTTAGGGAAAAAAAGAATTAAAAAAAAATTATTCAAAGAAATTCCATTTGTTTAAACAATTAAAAATCAATTAATTATTGTCAATAAATATTCCACTAGACTAATAATAATAATTTGAAGGCGGGAAAAACGAATTTTCTAAAATAATTATTTAAACAAATCTCGTTTGTTTAAATAATTGAAAAGAAATTAAGCAATGATAATAAATCTTTCACTAAACCAAAAATAATAATTTTAAGTAAAGAAAATACCAGAATACGGTGCTCAAAAGATCGATTTCATGAAGAATTGATATTTTTGGTTCTAAGGGTAGTTTTCAGGTACTCGTGGGGGTTTGTTAGGGGTGTCAACCCCATATGTCTGATACTTGAAATTTTTCAGTGGATAATTCTTTACAAGCCCCTATGTTTTCCCGTCACATTTCTTTAGACCCTAAAAAATTATTCCAAAAACTCAAAAAAAATTATTTTTCCCTTGCATTTTACATGAGAAACCTCAAGTCAAAAACCGGCACCTGTTAAAATGAACAAAAAAATTACTGAATTTCTTTTTTTGGATTTGGAATTAAATGAGAGGGATCGTTGCCCTCTAAAAAAATAATCGTTTTTGAGCCACCCTATTGTACATATTTAGTAAAACATAATCTTTGACAACAACACTACTATGTGTTTTTAATCTGAACGCCATTTGTTAGTAAAAAAATATATTTATTTGCCATCTGGAAGCAATATGGTTATTGCATGCCAAAAAATTTTCTTAAGGCTCTAATTTTGAAAATAACCTATTTTTTCGACATAGGCATTAAATCTTCACTTTATCAAACTTTGTAATATTTAAATGATGTCGACTCTCAAATGTCTCTTCTTTGACTCCACGTAATTAAAGTCAGGTAATAACAAAAAAAAAGGTCACTGAATAGGTCATTTGTATTTTAGTTTAAAAATATTATAAAAACACTATTTATTTTAGAGAACAATATCTTCCTCATAAATGCTCGCATTCACAGCCTAAACGTTAAAAATGAAAACGATGCTTTTTAACACCTATAGAATCGTTTCTTTCTGTTTCTTCAAGGACTTTCTGAAAACAGATTTTAAACGGAAATTACGTTTTTCCTGATTTAACTTCACCATGCGTTAAGTCATCCATTCTGTATGGATTTTTTTAGCATTAAGAGTCTAATAAATAAAAACTACATAGCTTCCTCTTGGTTATATCGACCATTGTACAATGTTCAAGAGTGGAACAAAATAATGAAATGATAAAAGATGATGAATCCTGTGTTTGTAAATGGCATCGGCGACTCAAATTGGTTTTATCTCAATATTGCATGTTACATCCAGTTTCATTTTTTTTTGTTCGTCTTAAGAATATCTTTATTTATTTCAACGTACCTAAGGAACCAATTCGATAGTTGACTGTGACTAAAAGCACTTCTTTATCCAACAAATATTCGGGTCCATACTGATCACTTTTTCCTGATCCAACGTAGAAACCTCCAGGATGGAAGAAAACAATGACTGGTTTTTTCACATTATTATCTTTCGTTGGCAACTAGAATAATATTATTATTATAATATTCAAATAATTATTAGACAGACTTTTACCATGATTTTCTTGTTTATTTCACCTCATTTGAATATATATTTAACCGAAGACAATCTTCAGACATTATTGAGACGTCAGGTTGCGGACATACTGGTCCTTCCGCAGAGGCATCAAATACATCAGTCCATGCTTTAACTGGTTCGGCTGGCTGTGAATTTAAATAAAAATTATATAAGGAATATCTAGCCTGATTCTTAATTTATTAAAAATGCTTCACAAAAGAATATTTAAAATATTTTTAGTTTTGAATCAACATGCTTGCTTTTTATCATTTTGATTATATCTGCTAATACACATTGCAAACTGTAATATAAAAAAAAACGAAAAGACACTTAAATTATTTTTATTATTTCCTTCAGTATTTCCTGTCAACGAATTTAATGTCTTTAATTTTTCTTCATACTAATCGACTAGACGTTTTTTCATGTACATTTGCACTGCCCGCATAATATTGAAATTTCCTTTTGTCGACAGTTATGTAAGGTCTCGTAATTATGAGTAAATTAAAAATAAAGTTCTCGTTTTAAGTACGAAAATGGTCAAACTGTATTACATGAAACTGAGACTTAACAAAACAAAATTTTTTGCAGGGTTTATTATATTTTATATTTGTATTATTGTATTATTCAGTTAAAAACTCAACAAATTTGTTAAAAATTGATCGTATTGGTTTGAAAATTCGTCTCTTTGGGTTGAAAAATTTATATTTCAATATTAAAAATTTTAATAAAATCTTTCTTGATAAAAAATACAACTACTTTGTCAAAAATTTATCTTTTTCGGTAAAAATTTTACTATTTTGTTGGAACTGATATTTTTTAATTGAAAATTCAACTACTTGAGTACAAGCTAAACCTCTTTGTAAACTTTTCTTTGTTTTTTTGTGTTGACAATTAATCTCTTTGGTAGAAAATTGAACTATTTTGTTGAATATTCGTTTTTTTTAAATTTAAAACAACTTTTTTTACATAATTAAAAATGTAGTTTTTCCAATTTTGGTTGAAGGTTGATTTTTTTAGTTGAAAATACGTCTTTCTAGTGGAAAAATAATATTCACGGTTTGAATTTTCTACTTTTTTTGTTAAAAATGCAACTGGTTGGTTGAAACTAATTTTTTTTTCAAATTAACTTTTTTACAGACAATTTCTCGCATGGTTTAAAAGTTGAATATTTTGGATTAACTTTTTTTTCTTTCTTGAATGAAAAATTAACACTTTGGTTAAAAACTTATTTTGTTGTTAGGAAATTCATCATTTTAGCTCAAATTTATCTGTTTTTTAGAAATTTGACTACTTTACTGAAAATGCAACTATTTTTAATTAATGTTTAATTTTTGGTAAATAAAAAGACCATTTGTTTGAAAATTCGTATATTGTGCTTTAAAATTCAATTATTTTGTTGTAAATGCAACTGTTTAATTAAAAATTAATTTTTTGTTGTTAAAAATTAAACTGCTTGGTTGAAAAATTTATCTTTCTTTCTTGAAAATTAACTTTTTCGTTATTAATGCAACTGCTTGGTTCAAAATTCTGTTTGTTAAAATCTTAATTTTAGTTAAAAATGCATCTTTCTGCATAGAAAATGAGCATCTTTGTTAAAGATTCAAATATTTGGGCTAAAAATAGGTCCTTCTTGGATTGAATATTCTTTTTTTTCAATATTCAACTGTCTTATAAGAAATGCAATTATTGAATAGAAAGTGCACTTATTTTTTGTTGGCATCTAATCTTTTTTATTTGAAAATTTAACTCTCTTCTAGAAAATTCAATCATTGGGTCGAAAATGTAACTCCTTTTGTTTACAAATTCCAGCATTTGTGAAAAATTCAATTATTTTGTTGAAAATGTAATTAGTTTTTTAAAAAGTAGATACTTAATCTTCTTGGTTTAAAATTTCCACTATTTTTGTTAAAAATGCAACTGGTTGATTGAAAAAAAACTTTTTTTCAAAATTAACTATTTTACAGACAATTTCTCGCATGGTTTAAAAGTTGAATATTTTGGATTAACTTTTTTTTCTTTCTTAAATGAAAAATTAACACTTTAGTTAAAAACTTATTTTGTTGTTAGGAAATTCATCATTTTAGTTAAAATTTATCTTTTTTTTAGAAATTTGACTATTTTACAGAAAATGCAACTATTTTTAATAAAAGTTCAATTTTTTGTAAATAAAAAGACCATTGGTTTGAATTTGTTGTAAATGCAACTGTTTGGTTAAAAATTCATTTTTTTTTGAGGAAAATGAAATTGCTTGGTTGAAAAATTTATCTTTCTTTCTTGAAGATTAACTTTTTTGTTAATAATGCAACCGCTTGGTGGAAAATTCTGTTTGTTAAAAACTTAATTTTAGTTAAAAATGCATCTTTCTTCATAGAAAATAAACATTATTGTTGAAGATTCAATTATTTGGGCTAAAAATGCGTCCTTTTTGGATATAATATTCTTTTTTATTTAATATTCAACTGTCTTCTAAGAAATGCAATTTTAACTAGAAAATGCATTTTCTTTTTGGTTGGCGTCTAATCTTTTTTATTTGAAAATTCAACTGTCTTCTAGAAAATTCAATCATTGGGTCGAAAATTTAATTTTTTTGGTTGAAGATTAATCTCTTTAGTTTGAAAATTCTTGCATTTTGTGAAAGATTTAACTTATTTTCGAACATTCAATTATTTTGTTGAAAATGCAATTAGTTTTTTAAAAAGTAGAAACTTAATCTTCTTGGTTTAAAATTTCCATTTTTTTTGTTAAAAATGCAACTGGTTGATTGAAAATAAACTTTTTTTCATAATTAACTATTTTACAGACAATTTCTCGCATGGGTTAAATGTTGAATATTTTGGATTAACTTTTTTTTCTTTCTTGAAGGAAAAATTAACACTTTGGTTAAAAACTTATTTTGTTGTTAGGAAATTCATGATTTTAGTTAAAATTTATCTGTTTTTTAGAAATTTGACTACTTTACTGAAAATTCAACTATTTTTAAATAAAGTTCAATTTTTGGTAAATAAAAACACCATTGGTTTGAAATTTCGTATATTATGCTTTAAAATTCAATTATTTTGTTGTAAATGCAACTGTTTAATTAAACATTCATTTTTTGTTGTTGAAAATTAAACTGCTTGGTTAAAAAATTTATCTTTCTTTCTTGAAAATTAACTTTTTCGTTAATAATGCAACTGCTTGGTTGAAAATTCTGTTTGTTAAAAACTTAATTTAATTAAAAATGCATCTTTCTGTATAGAAAATGAACATTTTCGTTGAAGATTCAATTATTTGGGCTAAAAATACGTCTTTTTTGGATTAAATATTCTTTTTTTTTTATATTTAACCATAGACGTATACGTCTATGTATTCAACTGTCTTCTAAGAATTCAATTTTAAGTAGAAAATGCATTTTCTTTTTGGTTGGCGTCTAATCTTTTTTATTTGAAAATCCAAGAGTGTTCTAGAAAATTCAATTATTGGGTCGAAAATGTAATTTTTTTGGTTGAAGATTAATCTCTTTTGTTTGCAAATTCGACCATTTTGTGAAAAATTCAACTAATTTTTGAGCATTCAATTATTTTATTGAAAATGTAACTATTTTTTTAAAAAGTCATATTTTTTGGTCGAAAATTTAACTGTTTGGTCGATAAATTTTTCGTTTGGAATTTATACAAAAAACTTTTAATTGGAAATAGTTTAATTCTGTTAATAAAAGAGTCTATGTTTAAAATGCTACTGTATTAAAATGCTCTTTTATGAATGTTAGTGATCAGGAAAAATGAAAATTTGGCCAAAGAAAAATCAGAGAATTTAAAAAATTAATTTTTTCAGCCAGGCTGATTTGAACACAATTTAACGAGATTACTTGTGCTTTATTTTTTTATTTTTTTCACAACATACGTATCAGTATGTAAGTTTTTATGTTACGAATTGATTTTTAATTAATTAGTCATACATATATTAATTCTTCTATTAATACATCCTTGGACTAGTTTCAGAGATGTATAAGAATAGTTTTTTTCAAAAAGGAAATTCTTTGCTGAATACAACAATTGTCATTCAAAACAACACAGTACAAGTTCTATTTTTAGTCTATTCAGTCTGTAACCATTCGACCGAAACTTCATTTGAATTGTTCGATGAAAACCTTTGTTCTATACAAAAATGTGGCCTTACATTGTACCTTACATAAGTCAGTTTAGATCACATTTGCTTAAAAAAATCTAATTATCCGAAAATCACTTTTCTGAAAATTGTGATAATTTTAATTTTAAAAAATGCAAACTTTAAATATCAGAATTTCTTTAAAAATACATATAATGTCTAATCTGTCATAATTAATATTTTATTTTATTCCCCAAAAGAACTTAAATTATTTCCAAGGTCAGTTCTTGTTACATATCTGAGGAGGGTATATAAGCAACTTTTGAAAATATTTAAACTTTTGAAACAAGTCCGAAGTAAGAATTATTTGTAGTGCTTTTGAACATTCAGATTCGAAAAGATGCAAAAACTTCAGAGAATTTGCAAATAATGTATTTGTATACATGAAAACATTATGATGACAACTGGATGAGAAGCAATGTTTAAAAGTTCTGTTTACCTAAACTATAATGTTTCGATAATTTTCATTTCACATTTAGTGCAAAAATAATTTTATTTTCGGTTAATAACCACCTTTCATACACATATTTTGATAAATTTTTACATTCCAGTGCGTACATTTTTCAAAATCTTATCATATAAAAAAGACCTACTGCAAAATAATGAAAAAGTCCTTTATATATACTCGTGATTTTGGGAAAAAAAGCAATTTTAAAAATTAATGAGATGGAAAACTGGATAAGGACCATTTTGTTTTTCCCACTTTCACAAAGAAAAAATCTTAGCAAAAGATTTTCACATCTTCAATGTGGATTATTAAGGAATACATGCTTCTATTATTTTATAAAAATTGTATATTTGAAAACTGAGTTCAAATTTCTTTTAATTTAGCTACTTTGGATTTTTAAAAAATGGAATCAAAAACTTCTTGTCTGCATAAAATTACAACATATTTGTTAGAAGTCCATCAATAAATTATAAATATTAAAATCATAAATAACTCTAATGTAACGGAAATTAAAATTACTAGTTATTGTAAAATTGGAACTACATTAGAATTTTATCATTGCGTATTTAGTTCACTAATTATTTATAAATACACATTTTTTATATTCCTTTGAAAAAATTAATTGCTGTATAAAATTAAATGAATAATAATCTTCACACTATCAATTCTATGTACATTTAATGTATTTTATTTGTGAAATGGTCATTCAGAGTATCTGTTGTGCAAATTGAATGACGAAAAAATGATAGATTAATCGATTTTCGGTTTTGAATGTTCAACTAAATCTTTCTTGATTGAAAATTCAACTAGCTTTTTGAAAATTCATTTTTTTGGGGTAAAAAATTCGTTTGTTTTAGTCGAAATTCATGTTTTTTGGATAAAAATGCAACTGTTGGATTAAAAATTCATCTCATTTTGTTGAGAGTTTAACTATTTTGTTGAAAATACGTCCTTTTAGGTTGAATTTAACTTATGGGTTGAAATATCTACTTTTATATTAGATATCTGTTAGACTCGTCAAGAAATCCTTTTGTTTTTAAATTCGTCACTTTATAGTATAGAAGAAAGTTTAAAAGAATTAAAATTCGTTTCTCTTTATTTGTTTATTTATGTATTTAAACCTAAGATTGAACTTTAATAATTTTTAGTAGATGTTTAATCTATTTGGTTGATACTTTAACTATTTTGTTAAAAATTCTTTATTTTGTTCGTTCAAAAAATTTTTTTCAACTGAAAATGTAAAATTTTCATTTTTGATTAAAAATATTCATCTTCTAGTTCAAAATTTATCCTATTTAATAAAAATTCAAAAATTTGAATGAATTTTTTTTCCTTTCTTGACTGAAATATCTTTATTTGTTAGCAATCCTTCACTTTTGTTGGAAACAACATCATTTTAGTGAAAAATTCACTTCTTTGTTTGAAAATATGACTATTTTGTTGATAACTTATTTTCTTGATTGAAAATTCGTCTTCTATTTTTTAATTCGTTTCTTTTGAGAGAAATGTCATATTTTTTATTAAACTTGTTGAAAATTTAACTAGCAGCTAAAAAATTCGTCTTTTTGGCTTGAAAATTTAACCATTTGGCTACAGTTAAATTTTTTTTAGATCAAGTTTAATCTTTTTTCATTAAAAAATTTGACCATTTAGTTGAAAATAATGTTCATCTTTATAAGTTAAAACTTCAAATATTTAGTTAAAATTTGAACAAATTTTTAATGTCTTCAGTTGAAGTTTAATCTTTTTTTTTTTTAAATTTTTTTTTGTTTTTCAAAATTCAACTATTTTCTTGAAAATTGATTCATTTTGTTGAAAGTTCAAGTCTTCTTTGGAAAATGTAATGGTTGTAGAAAATTTGTCTATTTGGGCAGACAATTCGTTTTTTTTTTTTTTTGATTAACAACTTATCTTTTTTTGTTTAATATTCAACTGTCTTCTAAAACATTAAAATTTTGGTTAAAAATCCAATTTTTTTTTTGGTTTAAGTTAAATCTTTATTTGGTTTAAAATCCATTTTTTTGGTTTAAGTTAAATCTTTTTTTGTTTGAAAATTCGATAATTTGGTTGAAAAATCAACTTCAATCTGAAATTTTTTCATTCCGTTTATAAAAGATTTTATCTTAGAAACAGTTCAAGATTAAAATTTTGATCTTTGAATATGAAGATTTAAAATTTTCATTTTTGATTAAAAATATTCATTTTATAGTTCGAAATTTATTCTATTTAATAAAAACTAATTTTATTGTTTTAAAATTTCATTTTTTTGTTAAAAATGCAAATTTTGGCTTCAAAATTCAAAAATTTGATTGAACTTTTTTTCCTTTCTTGACTGAAAAATCTTTATTTGTTAGCAAATCGCCAGTTTTGTTGGAAACAGCACAATTTTTGTGAAAAATTCACTTGTTTGTTTGAAAATATGACTATTTTGTTAATAACCTATTTTCTTGATTGAAAATTCGTCTACTATTTTTTTAATTATTCTCTTTTGAGAGAAATGTCATATTTTTTGATAAACTATCAACTATTACATTTTTTGTTAGATTCATCTTTGTAGGATGAAAGGTTAACTAGCATCTAGAAAAATCATCTTTTTGGCTTGAAAATTTAATCATTTTAGATCAAATTTAATCTTTTGTTATTAAAAATTGGACCACTTGGTTGAAATTATATTCATCTTTGTACGTTCAAACTTGAACTATTTGGTTAATATTTCAATAAATTTTTAATGTTTTTCAGTTGAAGTGTAATCTTTTTGTTTGAATTTTTTTAAATTGTTCTTCAAAAGTAAACTATTTTCTTGAAAATTGATTCATTTTGTTGAAAAATGAAGTCTTCTTTGAAAAATTTAATGGTTGTAGAAAATTTGTCTATTTGGGAAGACAATTCGTCCTTTTGGATTAATAATTTTATTTGGTTGAAGTTAAATCTTTTTTGTTTGAAAATTCGACAATTTAATTGAAAAATCAAAACTGATAGAAAATTCAACTATTTCTAAAAAGTCATCTGTTTTGGTCGAAAATTCAACTTTAATCTGAAAATTTTTTATTCCATTTATAAAATATTTTATATTAGAAACAGTTCAAAATTAAAATGTTGATCTTTTAATATGAATAGTCATAGAAAAAAATGGTTGAAAAAAAAATCAGTGAAAAGTCAGTAAAAAGAGTTTCCGCAGTCTAAAAAATACTCCATCTCATAAACCTTCATTCACTAAGAAGCCACAAAACCGTATGGTTTGACCAACCTAATTATAATATTGGATAATTTGGTTTATCCAAACGTATTTTTTTGTATTTGGTATTAGCTAATTTGTATTTATAATAAAATATCTCGTTTATATGAGATGTGTTTGCAAAGAATTAGTTTAATTAATCACAATTAAATTTCATCAGGATAATCCATGACTGTAGATGAAATTGTGATTAACCGAAGGACTTCTCAAATCAAAGGCAGTTTACTGACTCAAAGAATTTAATATTTTTCTAGGTTTTTCTTTAGACAAGGAATATTTGTTTTATGAAACAAAATAATTAAACTTAATTCACAATCCTAAATTCTAAAGTAATATTGAGGAAAATCTATCACTGTCATTTTCAATGGGAATCTAGCTCTAACAGCAAACAATCTTAATTCACAAAATAATCTTAGCATTCCCTTAAATTAAAGAATACTTGAGACTAGGCACCACACCATACAACTTTCTTTTATTCGAAACTACTACGAAAAACCTTATAAATAGAAGTGTCAATACGTCACTTTCGCTGGAATATCAGCCGACATCAACCATACTGAAAACTGGGGTTTTGGTTTATTGCGAGTATCCAAAGTCTTTGATATAAGCAACAGAAGGTACTTAAAAAAAATGTTGTTTGAGCAAAATAAATTGTTTTGTTACACTATCTACTTTTTTTAGCAATCACTGCCAAAGTTCTAAAACGAACAAGAACAAGAAAATTGTAACCTTATTTTTTGCTCAGTCTTACATCATGAACAGAGCAGATTCTTCCTTATTACGAATAAAACTAGAAAATCACAAAGACGTAAAGTTGATTATATAAAAACAATTTGAGGATAATTTTCATTATATCGACGTAACTTTTTTATAGACTTCATAACTAATCTCTAAGAAACTAAACACTTTGATCCTGTTGCATCGTTTTGCTAAGAGCCATTTAGTATATTGTGAAGACAATAGGCATGTTTCTCATGCATTGAAACCTCATTTAACTGTAGCAAATAACAAAACTACTTCGCGTTTGTTTGTTGCATATGTAAATTTCGACTTTACGTCAAGGCCAAATTGATTAATGTACTGAGCAATATCATACAACAGCATTTACTGTACATTGACTCTGGTGTGATTCACTAGAAGGTTCTGTAATTGTAAGAACGATTCAATTGCTAGGTTCTCGCACCACATGCAACGGAAGAAGTTGTTAGATCAAAGTAGTTATGAGCCTTTACAAACTGTTACGCATCTCGTGCAAGTCATGTGACTATCACATTTTAGCCTTCTTATTTTCTCGCTGAGTACTCACTGTTGGCAGTCAAGGCCTACCTTGCACAAATTCTAATCACTTTCTTTTTTCTTACGGAACAATATTACACTATAATATTTTACTCAGAAGGTTTCAAATTTCAATAACAAAACCGACCGAATCCATTCTGAACTCTGCATTTCAATCATTACAGATTGAACAATAATTGACATCGTCAAATTACGTAAGATACTTCTTGCCAGTTTCTTACAGCAGGTGATAACAAAATTTGTTGGACCCCCCCTCCCCCTTCTCCGTCTATATTATGAACTTTTTCCAATTTTTGCAGATATGTCTTATTAAACGCAATTGTGTATGTCCAGATGAAAAAGGTCCAGGTTGTCAGAATTGAGTTATGTAGAGGGGCACTTTGCCAGGCAAATTTCCGGCTGAGATAAAACTATAAATAGGAAGAAGATGAAAAATAATTTTTTCTGAAAATCGACTACCCACTTTTTTCTGGTCTTAATATAGTCTTAATATATACCAGAAACGAAGAAAAGAATGTCAAGATTGCCGCAGCACCTTTGGGTTGAGCTCAAGCGAGGCTAACCGTGCCATACTTGTCAGTGGTTCAAACACGAACATCAAAAATATTAATTTTATAAAAATAATAAGGCTTCTCGGTCTCCTAAGACAATTTTTTGCGGATGTCTATAGAATTAATATAAAATAATAAAGTAATGCAACTGGCATTGATTTCAATATCCAGCATGTAAAGTTGGATCTTATCTGATAATGAAATTATGAGTAATTGCACCCGATTAGACCATCCAGATTAAACAGACTCAACAAAACCATGTTTGTAACCCTTCAAAAAATTTATTTATCACAGTGAAAAAAAATAAAGTTTAATTTTTAACAATGAAATGCGTCAAAATGTACTGATACAAAATTGAACCACAATTGTTTCATATTGAGCAAAACTAATATTAAAAGCAATTCAATTGTTTTTCAGTTTTGAAATTGATAAAGAGAGTGAACATAACTGAAGTTCAAAATGAGTTTGTAAGAAAATGACCTGAAACAAAAACGAAACCCTAGTTTTTTCTATATTTGGAAAGCTAATAGCAGCAATATGGGACCCGATCAGATCATCTAGAGAAACTTGAGGAACCCAAATTTGCGCCCCATTAGACTTAAGTCAGCCACAATATTTTTCCAACTCAGTAATTTCTAATTAAAAATTTCCTATTTGAGAAAGAAGAAAGTATTTTTTTAAACATTTAAATTTGCATCAATTTGTCTTATCTGTCTGAAAAAGAACTGTAACGAAATATTTCAAAAAGCTGGAACTTATTATATTGTTGAAAACCTGATTGGGTTTTCAATGCCTTGAAAATTATTCATTTATTACTTTCAAAATAATCAAATAAAGTCCGCTGCTAATTTTCATTTGTTTACAACTACTGCTAATTAATCTCAAATTGAATTTTAAGTAAGGGAGTGTGTGATATAATGCCGCACTTTAAGGTAAGTACTTTGTTAATTATAATTGAAAAGTGATTTTGATGTATGTATTTTTTAAAGGGAAGCTCACATTATTAAGGAACAGATGGTTCTTTTAATCGATATTTAACCAGTTTATTGTTAAATACCTAATTAATTGAAGGGTGTTTAATTTCGGCTAGTTTGCCCCATATATTTTGGGGTACGGTGGCCGTCATATTACTACCATTTATTTAAACAGTATCAACATTGTAGATAAAAAATTATACAATATAATAATTTATTAATTAAATGTTTTCTTATCAATTAAAGTATCTGACAGACGCACGCCTCGTATATGTCCGTGCAAGATTTAATTAATTTTACTGACACGTGTTTTGAAACAGAAAGTCCATCCCATCAATATTTTGCCAAACAAAAAAAGCGATTCTATGTAAAAAACTAATATGAAAATAAACAAAAAAAATTTCAATAGATCACATCAAATATTTCTTTGAATTTTGAGAAGTTTTAAAGAGTTTTGAAAAATTGCAATGTTTAACAGTTTAAGAGATTACAAAGAATGTTGTATGATTTCAAAAGTTCAAAAAGGATTTCGACAAATTTCTAGAGACTGCAAAAAATTGTAAAAGATTGCAAAGTATGTCACAGAATAGCTGTGAATTTTATTCGAATTAAAAAATCATAGAAATTGGAGATTTTCAAATTTCAAAACCTCAAAATTAAAAAATTAAATAAAACGCACAAAATTGCGTATATTTACAATATAAATTTTGAAAATTGTGTAATTTTTAATTCTGTATTGTCAAAATTTAAGAATTGAAATGCTTAACATTGAAGAGTTTTTAATTTAGATATTTTAAATTTGCAAAGTATGACAGCTTGAAGTTTTACAATTAGAAACGCTTTAATTCTGATGATTGAGATTTGAAATTGATTTAATTCTGAAGATATAGATTTGAAAACGCTTGACTTTTAATTTTCGGAATATCTAATATGAGGAGTTTTTATTTATGCA
Organism: Druon quercuslanigerum; assembly: GCA_010014905.2. NCBI lineage: Eukaryota > Metazoa > Arthropoda > Insecta > Hymenoptera > Cynipidae > Druon > Druon quercuslanigerum. The sequence goes on from JAAAKG020137190.1 coordinate 17,759, forward strand.
TATTTAAAATTGAAGAGTTTTATACAGTAAATATTCAAAATTGAAATATTCAAACCAAAATAAAAAAAATTACATCTTTTTAAAATAGACACATTATAAATGGAAAAATCTTCAAATGAAAATATTCAAGATAATCTCATTCTAAAAAGTTGTTCCTAATTTTATTATTGTAAACTATAAAAGTGAACAAGGTGGCGAATTTCCTGTTGTAACTATTTTCATAACATGAAAATACTCTTTTATGTATATCTTTCAACAGAATGATGAGAAAAAATTAAAATGCTAATCAAAGTATGCCAATATAGATATAATACATAGAATTGTAGCATCAAATTATAATTTTAATCACATGAAGTTTCTATGGGGTTTTTTTTAATTATATAACCATTGGATTTAATTTTACAGAAGAGACAAAAAACTTTTTCTGGAGAATAATCTGGAATAGATTAAACTAAAAATGCACAAGGTATAAAACAGCCTTCCAGACACAAAAATTTTGCTCCCAAAAAAACCAAAAATTTGTAAATAATCACGTCCTAACAAGACGTGCCTTTATTCGTGAAAAACATTGATAAAAAATTTTTGTTTTTGACAAATGACGCAGTCTACGCAAAAATTAAAGAGACAAAAGTTGCTAAACCAAAAAAAAAGCTACAAATTTTGGTGTTAATAATTTTTTTATGAAACGCAAGGTGTTTGTTTTAATTGTAAAAAATAACATTAAAAATAAAAACTTTGGGGTTAAATAACAAAAGCGAAGAAAAAATCGTAAGAAATAAAATTTAGTAATAAAAAATTAAATTTTTTTGGCAAACGACTCAAACTACGGAAAAAATAAATGGACAGATGCTGTTCGTCGAAAACAGAATTGCAAAATTTATTATTAATTATTTTTCTACATTCTCATAATTTATGACTGAAAATATATTAGAATTGCCCTAAATTTTACATCCCAGTTATTCAACGGATCTCCACGTAGAAAATAATAAAAATAATGATTTTATATCACATATTCAAAAAGTCTTTTAATTTAACTTCAAGTTTCACAGGCTTCGAAGGTAAATATATTTTTTTTATTTTCCTCATTGTACTCATATTAATAATATTATTAAAGACCAATAATATAGAAAAACGTAATTAGTTAAATAATCATTTAATTAAAAGATCTTTATATTAATTTAATAATTAAATTATGGACTTAGCATTTATGTTAATAATAAAAATGAGTATATTAATTATTGTTGCATAAGTACTTATACTTGTTTTAATTATCATTATTTACTTGATCTTCAATATTTTATTTATTATGATTGTTTACTATTACGTATTTTGATTTAGCAGTGAAATTTCTTGTCCTTCAATATAATGTAGACGTTATTCATATCAACAAAATGCTGTAAATTTAGCCATTTACCTTTTTTTTCTGACCAAATTACAAAATAAAAATAAAATGTTCTCTTCTTATTATTTAGTTTATACGCAATTATTCCTTTCTGAAATTTTTGTTTATTTAAAAGTAACAATAGATTATCGAATATGAATTAAAGGAGAATTTTTTATTTTTTAGCAAATTTTAATTTCATTCTTTTAGTAAATGTCTAAGTTAACCATTTAACGTGCATCATTTAAACTATAAGCATACATACTATGAATTATGAAAGAAGATATTTTTGGATTAATTTTACGATTTGTTGCATTCTCATCTAATTTTAAAAAATTATAAATTTCAAAATTATTTACGTAAAACAGGAAAAGGTATAACAGTTAAAATAAATAAAATAATTTTAAAATAAGTACTTAATCTACTGAAGCTTCCATGTTAAGGATTTCAATTATTTATTTAAAAGAAAATCGTTTTGGAAGAGAGGATAAATTGCTATATTGCAAAATCTACCATTTTAAGTTTAAAAACTAATCAATTTTATACATAAAGATCTTGTTGCTCATAATATAGAATTTGATTGTTAGAAATTGATAAGTTTGGAGGTCGAAAGTACAATATTATACATTTACAAATTAAAAGCCTTAAAAGTAAACACTTCTTAATCTGTACGAAGAAAATAAAATGAAGCAATAGTAAAAAAAGCTATCGCAAGAAATGACTAACTTTAAAAATAGAATTTATTTCAATTTGTATAGCTGGAAATGGAATAATCTCAAACTAAACCCAGTAAAACCATCATTTTTATGTAAAAGTTTAATACAAATAGAAATAAAATTGCAGAAAAATATCAATAATACTTATTTTTTAATACTTGGGAACATTATTTTGACATTTGAAAAAATATAAATATAAGCATCTGGTATATTTGTCTCAATGATTATAATAATTATGTACAGACTTCATAATTTAATTGGAAAAGTGCTAATCTATAATTCATGCTATTAAAAAAAAGTTTTTGACCTAGTTCATATTTATTTTTTTTTCATTAATAATTATTCATTGAATGAATAAATGGTTCATGTCAATTTTTTTTTTAAATTTGATTAAAAAGTTGACGTTATTTACTTTTTAAACTAATCAACTTAAAGTTGTCCTTAAAGAAAAACTTATACTTAGTGAAAAAATACTCTATAAATTTAATAATGAATTATTTGCATATAAAATTTCTAAATTTAATGTAACAATCAAGTGGAGCAGGGCAGGTATTACTAAAAAATTGTACGGTCTAATCCATGAAGGGAGAAAAAAGTATTTTTATATTTAAAGGATAATTTTCTTTTAATGATTTTTGTTTGAATTTGAATTTTCTAATGGGTTTTCCTAATTCTTTAAATGTCATTTTTATTTTTAAAAAAACATTAGCAACACTTCAATGTAGTAAACCAATACAAATATTCATTACAATTTGACTAAATCTCACCTGAAAGCGTTTTTGACCAACAGGAGCTTCTGCGTATCTAATTCCTCTGAAGGAATAGATTTTTTTACCCAGTCTGGTTTCCAAAAAAGAGCCCTTCACTTTTCCAAGGGGTGAAGTTACCTCCGGATTTTCAAATTCTTCAGCAAAAGTGGGATCGAACTTCAACAAACCAGCAAAGATGCATAAAATTGTCAAAGAAACTCGCCCCATTTTGGACGGATTAATTTACAAACTTCCTATTCACGAAAATTTTTAATTGAAATCTTGACCTCTTAAAATGCAAAACTTTTTTTTTTAACGCGATTATTAAGGATTGGACGCGATGCGTGCAGAGAACCCGCAAAGACTGAAGTTGAAATGAGTCAAGTGAAACAATTTATACTGCGTCAAAAGAGGAGGATAATATGTTGGAAACTAAGGAATTATAGAGCATAAGATTATTTAAATGGTGGTTACCTTGCATGATAGAACTAGCAATTTCTTTAATTTACTTTATAGGTTTCAAACTGCATTTTCCATTATATTGAATTTATTTTGCATATTTCCCATTGCAAAGCTAAAGAAGGTATGACATTAATATTTTATTTTTACGAAAAAGATTTAATATATTATATTTTTATTCATTTTTGCAAATTAAACAAATAGATTACTCTTGAAAGTATGATTCAAGATCTCGATTTCAAGTTAAGAATATACAACTTTTTTTCTCATCTATAAGTTAATGCGAATATAAAACTAACTGTTGAATTATTCCGGTTATTTAAGTGGATCTTATTATTTCCTTACTTCTTCGTGTAATTATTGCCAAGTGCAAGTTTACGAATGATAAATAGTACTAAAATTGCCAAGGAAATCGACTCAGCTTTGTGAAACAGATAGTAATGTTTATCCTTGTTTGATACTAAAAACGAGATTTAAGATAAAGAAAATGACTAATATGTACCAATCTGCATCAGATGCACTAATGCGAAGAAATATTTTTAATTGATCATCCTATGACAGGTTTTAAAAAAATGGTCATCTTTAAAAAGAAATTTTATATCTTTATTCAAGAACGCAAAACTTTCTTATGTCTCATAATTTTTTTTTTTTTTGAATTCTTTAAATAAAATTGTATTGCTTTTCAATTTTATAACTTACAGGGGATAACATAATTTGGCTTAAGTTTCAAAATCTCGAATGTGGAAATCTAACAAAAAAATAAGTACCTGAACAGAAACTTACCAAAAAATAATAATTGCCGACAGAAAATTAAACTACCACAAATAATTATTTTCGAAATGTTAAAAGCCGAATTTTTAAATTTCCGAAATTATAGAATTCCCGAAAGAAACAATTAGATGAATTTTAAAAATCTATAAATTAGTAAATTACCGAAATTTAAAATTCAAGCCAAAAAAATAGTACACTGGAGAATAAATATTCCATCCTAAATCAAATTTTATTCTTACCAATAAGACTGCTACCTTTTGTTGGCTTGAATTTCAAATTTCGGTAATTTAATAAATTATATTAATAATAATAATAATAATAATAATAATAATATAATTTAGTAATAGTATAATAATAGTAATAATAGTATAATTTAGTAATTTACTAAATTATATATTAATAATAATAATATAATTTAGTAAATTACCGAATTTGCAGATAGCCGAAAATAGTAAATTGCCGAAATTTCAAATTTAAACAACAAAAATGTAGCAGTCTTATTGGTAAGAATAATATTTGATTTTGGATGGAATATTTATTCTCCAGTGTAATATTAAATCTCTTTTCCTAGAGGGAGGGGGGGGGGGTGAAAATTCGGAAAATATAAAATTTCCGACAATAGTATTTTACCGAAATTTCTGATTTACTAACATAGTAAATTGCCGACTTTAAAAAATTCCCTAATATAGTATATTGCCGAATTTTGAAACTTACAAAAATAGTAAATTCCACAAAAACATAAATTTCTGATTTTTAATTTTTCCGAAAAAAAACTAACAGTTTTTTTCTGTAAGAGTATTCATTCTTAAGTGTAATATTAAATCTTTTTGGGGAGGGGAAGCTGGGATTTGAAAATTCGGAAACTATCAAATTCCTGAAAATAGTTCATTTCTGAAATTTCAAATTCCTGAAAATAGTAAATTTCCGAAAATTTTTAGAAACCGCAAAAAAACTTACAAAGCTTGCAAAATAAATAAGGAATATTAAAAGATATAATATGAATACAAAAATAAATTTTTACTTTAAAAACAATTATACCTTTCAATTTCAAAACAATTAAAAAAAATTTTTTCCAGATCGAAATAAATTAAATTAAAAGAAGACCTCTGGGCAACTTTTCAATCTACTTTTATTGTTTTTCTGCATTGTGGACAAGTGCAGATTTTGACGAGCCATGCGAGAATACTATCCAATTTTTTTTCTCGGAAATTTGAAAATTCTCGGGAATATGAAAATCCAAAAATTTAGGGATTTCGGGAATATGATATTATGGAAATAGACTATTTTCGTTTAATCGAAAATATCGTTTTCGACAATATTATATATAGTTTCGAGAATTTTAAATTGCGCTAATTTTTATTTTTCGAAAAATTCATAGAAAGCCCCGAGGAATATTATACCTGTAAAAAATAACCCTACATAAAATGAAGGGGGGATTTGAAAATTTGAAAATTCGCCAATTTATTAGTTTCTGTAATTTCAAATTTTGGTCATTTACTATTTTCAAGAATATTGTAAAATTCAGCAATTTACGATTTTCGGAAATTCGAATATTTGGCATCTCACTCACTATTTTCAGAAATTGGACAATAGCGAGAGTGAAAATTCGCGTTATAAAATTCCGGCGAAACAATGTTCAGTTTTTACTTGGGAAATTGAAGTTTAGAAAATTTTCATTGTTCGGGAAATTTCCGTTTCAGTAATTGATTTTTTCTTTGCAGTATTTTTCCACATTTGCGATTTCGAAAATTTAGCAAACTTATGTCATTCCACTAACAGCATCTTATATTACAATGAAATAAACAATCGGTGAAATAATAACGCTTAATAATACTTTCAAAAATTAACATAATATTTGATATAATTAATACAATATGCGCACTTTTCTTAAAATCTCATAAATTTGATATTAGGCTGGTCATGGTTTTACGAATTTTTTCTAGTCCCGGTTTATTCCACTGGGCATAACCAGGTAAATTTTCTTCACATCTTTTAACCCATGATGTAACATTTTTATATTTATCGACTGGTTTAATTATCTGTAAAAAAAGATTTTATCCACAATTTATTTGATTATTTATCGTGAAAGATTGATCATCCATTTTTTTATGAATGAAATAAATGTTTTAAAGTTCATATTGGAAACTTACGTCGAGAGTGATGAGTGTACACACGTTACTAATATCAGCCAATGTGTAAGAATCACCAGCCAACCATTTCTTGCCTTCCAGCATCTTATCCAACACTTTATATGCAGTTCCTAATAAGTATAATTCGTCTTTCGCAATTTCCTTATTACCTTTGTAAAGGATGGGTTTCTGAAAAGAATTGTCTCATAAAAATACGTACATAAGTTGTAAAGTAATTTCTTCTAAATCAAAATTATGTAAAAAATACAAACAAAGGCTATTTGAATATCCTCCGAATTAATTTATCTCCTTACATAAGAAACCAGAAAACAAACGCGTACGTTACGCGCACGATTTATATATTTTCGGGCTAATGCAATTTTTAAATTAAAATATCTAAATTAACAGAAGAGAAAATTAAGGCCAATATTTTGATTTTTAATTGCAAAATACAAAATAAATTTAAATTATACATTTCATTATTTTAAAAACTTGGCATTTTTAACGACGCAACAGGAAACCAATTTCAGGCGTAAAACATTAACGTAACCTAAACTTGTTGAAAAATTGCGAATCTTTGAAATCTAATATGGTGTGTGAAAAAATTTTCATTTAAATATACCTATTTTTAGAACTCTGAAATAGTCACCACCATACAACTTCCTCTTTCCGAAAGACAAAAAGTAATACATAAATTTTATTTGTTTTTTTGCAATTCGCATTCTTCACAATAAAAGAGTTGTAGTAGAATAAATTTTAAATTGATACTGTAAATATTTTTCAAATGACTATCATAACCCAATTTTTTACACGAATTATATGATATGTGACCCATAAGATGGACTACATTCTTAGTCCATGAGGATAAAGTTTAGAAAAATTAAAGTCAGGCATTACTATTATTATAAGGGTAAGTAGGGCAGTAACTGTCAATAGCACTGTGGTAAAATCTAATATGCTATACCCTAAAATTTAAATATCTCTTATAAAGTCAGTCCTTACCACAAAGGCATGCACGAATCTACAGGGGATTTTATCAACATCTTATGGTTCGACAAAATAGTCCCATAAGTATTTACTTCTGAGGCAAGCCATTGCATCATATTTACAAAGTATGTAATCATAGCCAATCAGTGACTATAAATTTCCCGTCTTAGTTAGTGCACATTCTTTCTCATTACCTTTAATACATTCATAGCCAGGAAACAAGATTAGACTAAACCCAGTTTTACCGGCAACCTTAAGAAAATCTTGAAAGTAACTCCGAACTATTCTGTAAGTACTCTTCAGATGCAAGAGCCTTAAATTCCCGCTCATGAAGTTCCTCTAGGCAAGCTTTAAAGCTTACTAACTATTAATTTAAGCTGGAAGACTGTAAGGAATATTCCCAAAGCTGTTATTATTTCAGTCCGGGGTGTCTTCTCATAGATTCCTTCCCCTGTCCCAAAGGAGGCTTCTCTATTTATCAAAGTATTCTTCTCTTTAAGGGAAAATGACCATAAGGGTTTCATTAAGGATACTTTCCATCAGTTTCATAGCGAGAATAGTATGCTTGTATAGCATGCGCTTACTGGTACAATGCAATTCTGTCACCTTATCACTAAGGTTACATCCTATTAGGAGCCTATAGACCTTCGCTATCGCAATATTCCTTACGATAAATTGCAAAGACAGGATGTCCAGAATGAAATCAAACGTTGGTGTTGGTGTTGGTGTTTTTTTCACAGCACCAGTGACCGCCAAGAAGAAACCCCTTGTGGGGGCTTTTCAGTTTTGTATTACAATACTGATTGGTTCAGTCCTTGGTAAGCAGGTTGATTATATAATCAGTAATTAATTTTGTGATTTAAGCATCAATTTTTCCCTACTAAAATCTAGAGGTATAGAAAGCCACCTTAGCTTTCTTTATCACTATACGTTAACATGGATTTTCCAGGTTTTATCGTAGGATCAATTATTATTCCTAAGGAGTTTGCTAATTTTAGAAATTCTACTTCCCTACCGTAGAATTTAAGTCTTATAAGGTCAGGAAGTTTTATTCTTCTGGTAAAATGCATGAGCTTCGCCTCATCTGGGTTAACAGGCAAAGAGCGGTCTCTACACCATTGCTATAATATGTTGAGCGCTGACTGCATGAGTTCCACTATGATGCCCTCATGTTTCCTTGTTACCACGATCACCAGGTCATCTACAACCTTGAGTGCAAAAAGCCGATTCATTTAAAACACGAATAAGTTCATCAATGTAAAGCGTACTCTAGATGGATAGAAGAACTCCTCTCCCTGCGAGCGCCCTGTTGAAATTTTGGTCTTCGTTTCATTACCATTTAGCAAAGTATGTACCGTTCTGCTCATTAAAATGGAGTGTATCCACCTGTTTAGCGTTTTACTAACTTCGCGTATTTGAGAAGAAACATATATGGATTTAATTGAGGTGTTACTAAATGCGCCCTCTATGTCTAAAATTGCAGCAATGACTACTTCACAATTCCGGATTGTATTATTACCGCTGGAGGTAAACACATAGAGAGCGTCTACGGTAGATCTGCCTTTTTGAAAGGCAAATTGATCCCAATAGAGAGGTTGTTGCGTTAGGATTTCCTCTTTCATGTAAAAGTACACTAATTTTTCTAGTGTTTCAGCATGAACGAGGTCAAGCTGATGCCATTATTCAGGATTGTAATCCTTTTTCAATGAACTCAGGAATATTTTATCGTCTCCTGCAGCTTTAAATGGTTTGAATTATTTAACCAACCTTTTCATTTTGGAATGAGCAACAATACGATTGCCTACTTCCCGGGCCTTCCATCCTGGCTCTAAAAGTTGGTGCTTTAGAGGGTTATGACTTGTGGCTTGCCCCCTCAGTCGTAGAATCGGGCGATTGATTTGCGAGCCCGGAAAGCGTACCCTCATTAGGTGCTCTGGGATATCAATATTCGCCCAGCCATTTCTCCCGACGACAAAATCAATGTCGTCAGTGGACATGATGAGGTACCCCTTAAGTTTCTCTGAGGTATAGATGTGACAGGTATATTCTCGATTCCCTGACAATAATCCCCGCATGAGTCCCTTGACGCATTTTATAATTAATTAATTTATCTTATTCATATTTTACCTTACAGGCCCCAATTCCCATTCTTTCCAGCTCTGTTAAAAAGGGCGATCATCTTTTCCTCCACGGCTACCTGCGTACCCTAGCCCTTTCACTGTGCAACGATACTACCCATCACTGGATTCGAAGTTGCTTCAGGCCCTCGATGTTTGGTCCCCCATAAAGATAATCCCTTTGTCTTTCTACTTATCCATTTCTTTGCTATATCCATGCCTATTCCTTAATTAAAAATGCTAATAGGCCGAAAAAAATCCTCATATTTTGACGATTTTGGGAATATAGTCGTAAATATAGGTAGATTATAAAAAATTTCTATATGAATATTAATTTTTCATAAACGCCCCATTGCGTCAATGAGACGATTCAACAAAAAAGTCTATTATTGTTTGATTGGTAAAGCTGTTGAAAATTTAAGAAAAACCCCGCAATTTTTTAAAATTATTAAAAGAGAATATTATTTTACATTATAACGTGTTTGCACGCAGCTATCAAGTTGTGACGTGCGATATTAAAAGTTCGGGGTTCATATGTTTGAATTCGAAAACAAAAAAGATGCCTCAAACTTCTTTAGTAAAAAAAACATCTTGCGATACGTAGTATACATAGAGAGTGATGATACAAAAAGGTTGATTGAATTTAAAAATCGCGCTAAGTCTGAGATTACAAGAAAATTGTGATGGCTAAAGGTTTCGTTCAAGTTCGCGTATCAGACCGCACTGGCTTCGGCCCCTCTCGTCGCCCCTAGCTAGGTAAAAAAACCCAAAATAGTTCCGACTTTCCGCTGTTGTCAGACATTTAGAAAGTGGAAAAGCCGAAAAAATCGGCAACGTCGCACTGCAAATGGTCAGAAGGGTCTTTGCCCACATGGGCACCACTTGGAACTCCTTCTGGAGACAACTCTATTCAGATTTTTATAGCCGCATTTACTCCTGAAGGCCAAAACGTGCCTTTGCATTGCCTAAACGAATTTAAATTATAGAAAGTTGAACCGATGGCTCAACTGCACTCTTAGTCTAAACGTAATAACTTGGTAATCGCTGGGGGATTTATTGACCCTCAAAAATAAATTTCGTTGAAATTGTTGATGTACATTTTTAGCTTTATAGTCAGGTGAATTTAAACAATTGAGTTGTTTCAAAGGTTTTTGGTGCATAAACCATAAAAAGTTCATTTATAATATTTGTACTTTATCTAATTTTGTATATTCAAATGATTTTCTTGGACATACTGATATTCTTCAAATAGGAGTAGATATAAGTTGGAACAGATAGATTCTCGACGACTCCTTGCTCTGCAGTTATTAAAACTTGCGTAGCTTGAAAACCCGCCTTGACATCGATAACCTTCCATCCTTTTGTTTTCAGGGTCGCATTTTTGACTTCTATCCTCCTAAGTGCTGCTGTTGGTTCCACGAATACAACAAGAATCTCAGTCAACAGCTTTACTGGGTTTGGGAGGTTTTTGCTTTAATCGCTTTGATCTTAGCTCCCGCTCAAGGCTTCAACTCGCCAAGAGTTCAATGGGCCATGTTCAGGATACATCTTCCAAACATACGACGATAAAAGCATCATTCTTGAAGCGATAATCTTCAAATCTTGGGATGAAATCTCCAGGTTGTATTCCATCGATTTTCTTCCCTAATGCCGCTTCAATTGCCTTCACATGTTTGTCATTGAGTTTGGTTGTATGGAACCACTTGGCGGCTATGACCATTGTCAGGTGATTTTGAAGGGCTTGGCTACAAAAGTCTGTTGGATCTCTCAGTCGTACCTCATTTTGCTCCCTGACTTCACCAGTGCGACGCTCTCAGATTAGGCCTCTTTTGAGTCCCCATATACTCGAGGATATAGTCACTGAGAAATCTCAGATTTTTGCGCTGAAAGTCTTAGGAGAACTCTTGGAACTCTTAGAAATCTTTGAAATATTTCGCCAAGTGATGAGCATTCACACAGCGAACTAAGAGCAAACTCCACGAACGCTGCTGAGTTTAGCAGACTCTTATTTCTCCTGAAGAGTCCTAGTCGTGCGAAGTTTTTGAAACCTTGGCACTTTTATTGAGACAACCGCGTTCATGGTTTTAAGATTTCTACATTTCCACTCACATGCGGCTGGTTGTTGCGTCCGATTAATTTAACAATTGGCGTCTCAACCTCTTCTTAGCAGCTACCGACAATTTAGCTCGTCGTGGTTTTACCATTTGGTTTGACCCCCGACAACAGCATTGCATGAAGGTCCACCAGGGTTACTACACCCAGTAAAAGATTTGGTTGAATGAAGAAAATTGTGGTTGAGTCAACCCTAGATTATGGTTATTATATGGACAACAAAAAATTTGGTTGACGCAAGAAAATTGTTTGATTAGTAAAATTTGTTTGATTATACCATATCTTTTGGTTGATACTAGCAAATATTTTGTTTGGTCAGAGTAAAAGTTTTAGTTCATCCAACCAAATATTTTTTTCGATCCAAGAAAATATTTTCATTAATTGAAATTAGTGTTTCTGCTGGTTTAAGGAAAGAATCTAACCATGGAATTGGGTCATCTTATGTGAATTATTTAGTAGTTTATTAAACTACTAAATATCACAAGACTAGAAAAATCCTCGGCAAGACATTTTCAATGTAAACTGTGCTAAATCGGGTGTTTATTTGATGGCAAAAATCATTCTGTTTCGTTGTAATAAAAAATCTATTCACGCAATCGCAGGCACACAAAGGTTCAAGTAATCTTGCATGTTTTCCACATAATCACCTAATCTCAATCAATTCTGTTTCTAGATCACTTATTTTTGTAAGGTTCACTGAGATGCAACCAGTTTTATGTTTTTTCACGACGTTATGAACTCTCGAACGTGGACTCTCGTGTTGGATTGGAGTACGCGATTGTAACAAGTTCGCAAGAATCCATCACTTTCAAGATGCTTTCAACAAATCATTTTGGTTGAATAAACCAGATTTTTTTCTTAATTTTAGGAAATGCTCCCTTAGATTATTTGATAGATCCAACCAAAAAATGTTTTTAAATCCATAAAATATTTTCTAAAATGAACATAACGATTCAATCAAAAACTTTTATTGATTAAACCAAACGAATTTTGTTAACTGAAAGAAAATTTTGTTCGTTTAACCAAAATATTTTTCAAGTCAACCAAATGTGGCCAACAAAATGATTTTGTTGAATGAAGAAAATTATTTTTCTGGGTATACTAGACGGTCCACCAATTAGAGTACCCAAAGTATGCTCTAAGGCTATTTCGGTCACTTTAATCTCTCAAGAGAAGATAATTTTTTCACATGGATCGTTGCCAACTTCTTCTGCGTGTTTTGTTTTTGATTTGAAAAAAAACTCATTTGAGTCCCACAAGTAGCTAGGATAATATTTGGTGAATCCCTACAGAGCCCCAGAAATGCCGCTTTAAGATACCATCGCCTGTAGGCAATGGTTTCAGATAATGCAATATGACTCAGGAAAAATAGTCTCGAGTGGTGCTAAAATAAGACCACTGATGGGATCCTAGAATCGTTAATTTTGCATTGAAAATAACAGCATGAAGCTTCCCTATTCAAAAACAGGACACGACAACAAATAATACCATAACTAAATAGATATATAGTTTTTTACCGTGTCTTATCATTCATCAAAACTCTCGAATCTAAACTTTGAAATCTCATCTTGAACCTCGTATCGAATCTCATCTCGAATTTTGTCTCGAGTGTCGTAAAAGACGAGCGGATACCCGGCCAAACTGTAAAGGTTAACTCTTAATAATGTAACTCCAGGGCTACGAAATCCCAAAAAGCACAAATGCTTCTTGATTCGCAAAAGGTTTTCTTTTATATTTCTTATGAAAAAGGAATTACTTTTAGATTTCATTTTCAAAGTTTTAAATGGATATAAAACGACTTCAATAATTGCAAAGCCAATCAGGTTTTCAAGAACAATCATTGAGAAATTTTCAAGAAATATCGTTACAATACTTTTCCTAGATAGGATATCACAATATTTTTAATTTTGTTCAAAATATAATCATTAAAAAACAGTTTCCAAGATTCCTGTTACCGAAATTTGCAGATCTATCGAGTAATCGAGGGTTTGGTTCCGTGCTAAATTAAAATATAGAAGTTATTATTACGGTAACTAAACAATAAATAATTTCTTTTAGGTATAAGCAAATGTGTTTCAGAATTTTTCGACCGTTTACTGTTTAGAGCCACCTATGGATAAAATTCTCTTTCGCTGAAAATATTGATAAATATTAAGCCGTTAAACTTACAATAAAGATGCTTGACAAGGCATAGAAAAGAGAACCATTCTCAAAGTATAGGCACTGATCAACTTTGGCTCTCAAGTTAAGGTCCTTCGGATAAAGGCTATCATCCTTTGCGTACTTTCCCACCAAATAAGTATTGATAACATGACTACAATAAATATTCATTATTATATTATTATAAATTTATTTAAATTTCTAAAATATAATTGCTAGGACTTAAATTTTACTTAGTAAAAAATATCAATTAGCTTTTTACCTGTCCCAAATCGTAAATCCGTTATCATTTAAGGTTGGCACAGTATGCTGTGGATTCATCTGTAAAATTGAAAGAAAGTTGTGCAATAAAATTAAAATTTCGCCATTTCACGTAATTTTATTCTCTACAAAAGATTAAATTGCAATTTTTGGTTGCTATCCCAGGCGGAATTATTATGTAAAGTTAACACATATTGTAAAGAATGATATATAATATTTATTTGTTTTATACATTTTTTATTAAACAAATGAATATTATATATAAAACATCACAATATATGCGTGATTGTCAAATTGTCGGCAAACTTTAGTACCTAAAGTGGCAATCAGATTATCATTAGGAATTTCATACTTAAAAACCAAAGTTTATTGAATCTCACATGAAAATTTAAAATCCAGAAGGGGCATTTATAAAAAAAATAAGTAGTAATTAAGTTCGTACATTAAATATGGAAAGCGGTTTAAAGGCCAGGAGTGTTTTGAAAAAAAGCGCGAGCCTTTAACAAGTTTAAAATCTGTAACGCATGCAAATTAGTAAATAATTTTTAACGTGAAGGATTGTCTATTCTGACCTCGAATAATTTTCCAATAATTTTGTACACAGGAAGACCATGAGGATTAATTGACTGACTCGCTATTTTTCTTGAGGAGTCTCAAAATCCTCGCGCATTTTTACTTTTTTCTAATAAAGATTTCAGTGCACTTTTCTTTTTAAAATAAATAATTTTTAAAAGAATAGAACAATTATTGTACATTCTAGTGCAGATACATTCTGGTGCAGATACATTCTGGTGCAGATACACGCGGTATCATTGCATCACACGAATGCCGACAGGAAAACGATAAAGTTTATCCTTTTTTAATATTTAAACAAAATAATACATTCTAATCAGAAATAAATGCCTGAGCATGAAATAGAAACCAGCTGAGCAGGTAACGAAATAGTTGTTTTTTTTACTTCGAAACTGTATATTAAGCACTATATGTGATAACGATTTTGTTGTCAAAATGTACTTTTGACATTTATTATCCAATTTACAAAAAAATATGTTTATATTTTAAATTAAATTTTATAGAATTTTATGTTCACGGACACGCTTAATAATTCTCTGTGACTATAAATATTTACCATGGCGAAATCTATGAGACACTCAAAACTTACCAGCGGTCGATGATAATTCGGTTTTGTGGTTTTAAAATGCTCCCTGATAATTTTCTCGTCGCTGAAGGGGCCTTCATTGTTGTGGGATATGCGCTTGCTGTCTATATTTTTGATCGTAATCTAGTAATTGCTCAAAACTATGGGTAAAGTGTTTAAGCAAAATACATGAAAAAAGCACCCAAGCTACTTGGCGCTGATCAGCGGTACTTGATCGTACTACCCAAGCATGTACTACCGATAATATTGCACTTCTCTTGGCGAGAATTTTAAATTAGAATAAAAATGCAACAACAAATAAAAATGCAATAAATAAGGTAAGTCTTGTATAAAATTTTCTGGCGTTATCAGTTATCATTATCAGTTATTATTATCAGTTATCAGTCGTCCTTTAAATATCCAGATATTGAATATAAATTATTCTACACAGCAGATGTGGAAATTAGTCAATGAAATTTTCAGGAAAAGTTTGCACTTACTTTTTACGACGCTTAGTATTTACAAACTATTTTCATTATTCATTATTCTTATATATCACGATAGTTACTAAATTAAATAATTATTATTTTACACATAAGATGTCGCATTTAGAAAAAGAAAATTTTCAGAAAAAATTTGCAACTAATAAGCGCTTACCGGCGCTTACTTTTAACAAACTATTTTCTACATGCGTCCTTATTTGCAAAGAATCATTATTCCTATATATCGAGATAGTGCCCTCGAAAAGATTCAATTTAAAAATTAATTAAATTAATCAATTAATTAATAAATTATTCAATAAATTTTTCCTGCAAAAATTTTTGACTAAATTCCATGTCTGCTGTGTAGAATAATTTCCATTCTATATCTGGATATTTAAAGAACGATGTTTTGTTAATGTGTTCAAAAATCTGCATATATTGTTATTTTCAATAATAAGTTAATGGGATTAATATTAATGGTCTATAAATGCAGAATAGTTTGTACAATACTTACTAGTTTACTTGAAAAATTATCATCGATTATTATCAGCGAGTTCACGGCGGCATCCTTTTATCCGTTTCCACAATTTTCCTATTCCGAAACCAAGTAAGTCATGTCAATTAACAAATACAAAAATACAGAACATAAATCACATTTTCATTCAAATTTAAAATTCCCGCCAAGATGAGTGCAACTTTATCGACAGTACGTGCTTAGGTAGTACGATGAGTACAATCAGGCACCGCTGTACAATCAGCGCCAAGCAGCCTTGGAGCCGTACTCATAGTCGTCAAGATCTCAAATCTCGCGCCTCAAATCTCAGCTGAGTAAGGCGGTCATGATGAGATTTATGTATTCACAGTCCCAACAAGACGATCTTATACAGTAAACAAGCATGGCTTATTCCAAGTCGAATCCGGAGTTGACTTGAGAAAGTATTGTGCGCCGAAAAATTGGATTTAATTGGGGATAATATTATTGATATTGCAGAAAACGATAATGAGGTGATAATTCGTGTACCTAAAAGGTATGTGCGTGAATTTCAATCAAAACCCGTTTGATCTCAGTAAAATTCAAGTTTTCATTGTTTAAATAATTTTGGGCAATTTGAAAAAGTGAATAATAAACAGAAATATTTCTGAATTATAATTAAAGATTTTCATGTATTGTTCGTTACAAATTCTTCCTTTGTTAGTTAAAAATTCAACTGCTTGATTAAATGTTAAATTATTTTGTTAAAAATTAATTTTGTTTGTTGTAGATTCATTCTTTTAATTTAAAATTCATCTCTGTTTGAAAATGTAACTAATTTGATTTAATAAATTTTTTTACTGAAAATTAAACTATTTCAGTAGAAAATTAAATTAAGTTGCTGAAAATCCGTTTCTTTCTTTTGGTTAACACTTAAGCATTAGATTTTTTAAATAAAACTTAACTATTCTATGTTTAATTGAAAATTTTCTTTCTTTTGAATGGCAAGTCAGCTGTTTGGTTGACAATTGATATTTTTTATTTAAAAAGTACACTATCTCTTTAAAAATGTATGTAATTTGTAAAAAAATTCGTCTTTTTTGTAGAAAATTAATCTATATGGTTTACAATTCATCTTTTGGGTAAAAGATTCAACTATTTGAGTTGAAGATTCATCATTTTAGTTGAAAAGTAATCAGTGTGGTTGAAAAATAATTTCTTAGACTGAAAGTTTAACTGTTCCATTTTTGATTGAAAACTGATCTTTTCTAGTTCAACATTTAACAATTTGGTTAATATTTTGTCCTTTAATTTAAAATTCAACTATTTCGTTAAAAATCCACGCATTTTGTTAAAAGTTGATTTTTTTTTGTGCAGAAAATTATCTTTTTCTTTAAAGGTTAATATTCTTGTTTAAAAATGCTTCTTTTCTGCTTCTTTCCTTCTATTTCACTTAAATATTTATCATTTTAGTTAACATTTCATTTTCTAAATTGAAAATAAAATTACTTTGTTGAAAGTTACATTCAATATTGTCATCGACTAAAGAATTGAGTGACAGAAGAAGCAACACCTCACATTTTCGATCCAGAAACAAGCATTCTGATAGGCGGATATATCAGGAAGTCTCGGAGGAATGTGAAATACGGAATAGGAACATCTCAAGCTTTCCCTTCGTGAAGTCCGTGCTTAGGAAGAATTTCTTAGTCAAGACGATCTTATTTTTCGACCATGAATATGTGTCATTCCACGTGAAATTTACCACCAACATTTTGATTCTGCTGCAGATTTTTACTCTTGTTCTAGAGACAAAAAAAGGACACCTATTTTTGTTTTTCAATATTTTATTGATTTTTTTCGAGTTATAAATTTTTAAATTTTATAAT
>JAAAKG020137191.1:0-12972 GCA_010014905.2 Druon quercuslanigerum
TATTGGCTTAATTTTTAAAAATAATTACATAAAACCTGAAATTCTTCAAATTAAAATAAATCCATACAATTCCTAATAATTAATTTATTTTATTTTAAGGATTATAAATTAATTTGATTTTGAATCGCGCGCGTAAAAGTTTGACCAATGGGATAATTTCTCCAGTGGTAAGTCAAAATGATGCGCGCGCAGGCGGCCTCGGTTGGCATCACTGACTAGGATCATCGCGAATGAGCGAACGATAGGCAGTCGAGATTGATCACTCGGATAGTGACACGCTCGACACACGATATTGAGAATCTTCCCCGAAGGAACTTAGAGTTATTTCTTCGCCAGAATTTGTGTGAGATTGTGTGGTGTGATCAGCCGTGATTGATTTTTAATTTCCAATTGGATCATTAAATCATTTGAATTTATTGTGTATAAAATGATCTTTGTGTTCGCATAAGCCGGATTCACCTTATCAAAGGCAAAGTGAACCTCAGACTGGAGTGCCATTATTGCCTGCTTTTCTTTCACCCTTCTTGAAAGGGCATTGGAAAGCACCAGTTGAACGATCACTTTGCAAACCGTGAATAGTGGGTGAATCTGACTTATTGTCCTAATGTTGATTATCGATCTAGCAATACCTTTTAAACTTCGAAAGCATACTATCTAGAATAATAACCTTTCCTTAAAGGAATTATCTAGCCAGTACCTGCCCTTGGATGTTTTACCCCTAACCAGGGAACTCTCTCAAGGATAACGAACTTATCAGTTTGACTTACCAAATTGCTGAAGAATAATTAAAAAGTTCTATTTGTTAAGTGAGCGTGGAATTTGTTATGAGAATTAGTAAAATTCCTATGAAAATCCCAATTGCTCCTTTTCAAGAAGATGAATGAATACTAAGAGTAGATTTGCTACAAGAGTGGAAAATGGCACTCAGTAAGGACACTGTAGGTCGATCCTTCTAAGGTATCAATTAAATTCGATAGGAAAATAGTAAGAAGTTCTGTTGGCAATTAGTGCACCTTAATTGCACAGAAAAGACGACTATTTGTAAAATCAACGTATTTTCAAGAGAAACCACAATTGCTTTTTTGGGAAGGGTAATCTGTAAACATAGGTAGCCAGATAAAATTAATTATCCGAAAGAAAAAAAACCTTAGCGTTATATAAGAAATTGTCACAAGCATTATTCGTAATACAAATCTGTTCCTCGCTCCTGGGGACCTACTCACTTGCGTTAATTAGTTTGTTTTGGTGAATCAAAGGAATAAGGAGTCAATATGAAAACATTTCCGATAAAGGCAATAATCGATCCCGAGACCAAAGAAAATTATGTTACCAGATGATTTTTAATGAAAAATTATTTTAAGATTCAAGGGCTTAGATTAGAAAAGAGTGAACTGCAATTTGAGGGAAATTGGTAACCTCAAATTGTTGACAGATTTATTTTTATATTGTAATATCTAATAAATTAATTCGTTTTAGGTTTACTGTCCTCTCAGGAGTGGTACCGACGTGGATACTTGGTACCAATTTCCCGAACAGGGCACATTAATTTGTCGCATGATCTATAGTCCCGTGATGCAAACGCATGGGAAGGAAAGCACGATACACTTATCTATTAAAACTGAAAGCAAAAGCAAAACTTATTAAGGAAAAAATTCTTCTTTAGTACTCAGGAGTGTAGCTATAAAGGTTCATAAATACTTCAGGTTTGAGAAAGAAAGTAGAGAATGGGAAAAATGTTCCTAAAATGTAAAAAAAAATCAGAAGTATAATAGAATAGTGTTTCAATAAATTAAAATAAAATTAAAATTGATTTCGTAAATTTGTCTAAAACACAAAAATTAATTTTTCGTAATGTTTACCGTTCAAAATGTAAATTTTTAAAATTAGAAACCTTTAAAATTTATTTATTCGAAAAAAAAATTTAAAAATAAAAAGTAATTTTTAATAAAAGAGTTTTGAAAAACGCTATCGCAACTGAAGGGAAAAAATGATTTGCATTGGTATAAAAAGATTGTGAAAATTCTAAATTGTTTATTTTTTGTATATCTGTTAGATATAATAAGTTAATAAATTATTGAAGGCCATTTAACATTTGTTTAAAATTTTATTATTGAAAAATTTGTCATTATCGATTTTAAAATTGATTATATTTTTAATATTAAGCAATAAAAACTCACGGTTAAGATATACTTTAGATAAATTTAAGTCTAAGACTGAAAATTAAATTTTGAATTATTTATAAACAAAAAAATTTTACTGGATTTAAATTGCGAGTATAAAAAATTACAATTGCATTGAATATTTTATTATCAATATTAAAGCAACAAAACTAAACATTCATTATTGTATTTCATAATTTTCAGTTTAAGCGTGAAGTTTCAAATAGAAATGAGAGTCTCGAGTTTAGGGTTCCCAGCAGCTCAAATCAGGTTCAGTAGACTGTACAACACTTCTCGTTTTCGGGGCTGTCGGGGAAGCGAACAGGAAGTTTCAGATGTGTCAGCGTGAGAAGCGTTCGGCGTAGTAGGCGTAGCCGGCCGCGTATGTGTGTGGCTGAAATGAGGCAAGGAGTGAGGGCAAGCGAACGAAGGGGAAATCGAGAAAGAAGAAGTGTCGTAGAGTCTACTGTAAAGGGTTTTGACAGTTCCATGTCAAAACTGCGTAGCTTCAACTTATTGGCCTGCTATCTGGCATCGATAGTAGATACAGTATCTACCTTTGGAGACCCCTGTAATATACCTATTGATTAAAGATTAAAGATTTTTATTTTGTTGTAAAGTTCCATTTTTGATTGAAAATTAATTGTTTTAACTCAAATTTTATTTGGAAATTCGAGTTTTTAAAAAAGTTATCACTTTCAGTTGAAAATACAACTATATCGTTGAAAATGCATGTGATTTGTTGAAAATTCGTCTTTTGTGGTAGTAAATGGATCTTCTTGGTTAAGAAATTCTTTTTCGTTGAATTTATTTATCTTTTTATTTGAAAATTAAACTATTAGGTTGAATGTTGAACTCTTGTCAAACTAAATTCGGTGTTGTGAAAATTCTTTTTTTTGACTTGAAAATATAAAAAATTTCAAGTTACTTAAATGTAAAACTATTTATTAGAAAATTTAAGTACTTGGTAGAACATTAACGTTTTTGTTAAAATTTTATAATTTCAGATTGAAGATTCGAATATTTTGAAGATAATTCGCCTTTTTGGTTTAATATTTTTAACAATTTTGTTGTAAAAGCATATATTTTGTTGCAATTTCGTATTTTTTGTTTTGATGAAAATTAATATTCTTTTTAAAAAATTTAATTATTCCCTTTTTCTTTGAAAATTTATCTTGTTTGTGATAAACAAATCGTCTTGGTTAACATATCATCTTTTAAGTTAAATATCCAATTATTTGGTTGAATCTAACTATTTGTTTGATCAATGTCAAATCCATGGACTAAATATATGCAAGTAGCGCATGCGCTCTACGATCTACTGTTTTATTCTCACGTAAGAACTATGTGAGTGGTTAGGGTATCGATTTGCAGAACTCGAATTTGACCGAAAGAAATTTTGTCAGAAGAACGCTATAATCAGAGCGTGTAACGGCAGGCAGAGAAATTATGAATACAAGATGGGTGTTTCTTTGTGAAATGGCGCAAAGGTCATTGAATGGAAATGGTTTCAAAAATACATCTTACATGAAAAGTTTTGGTTGAGAACTAAAATTTCACATACCTGAATGATATTAAAAAGGTCTTGTCTTACTAAAAATTAATTCTGGTTCTCCAGGCATTAAAAATACATCTACCCCGTGTAAATTAGGTTAAGAATTTAAATACATCTACCCCGTGTAAATTAAGTTGAGAATTTAAATGTTATATCCCCGTATCTTTTAGAAGAATCTCGTGGTACTAAAAATTTATCCTGGTTGTCCAGGTATAAAACATACATCTTCCCCAAGGAAGTTTGGTTGAGAATTAAATTCCTAGATGATATTAAAAAGGTCTCATCTTACTAAAAATTAATTCTGGTTGTTCACGTAATAAAAATACATCTTCCCCGTGGAAATTAGGTTGAGAATTGAAATGTTATATACCCGGATGCTGTTATAAGGAACTCGTCGTACTAAAAATTGATCCTGGTTATCCAGGTATAAAAAATATAAATAGAATAGAAATAGAAGATGCACTTTCAATACCTGGACTACCAGTATTGATTTTTTACCATCAACATACCCTTCTAAAATTATTCTTCTATCTTCAATTACAATTCTTAACTGAACTTCTTCGGAGAAAATGTACTTTCAATACCTTGACTACCAGTATTGATTTTTTGTACCAAGAGACCTTTTTAAAATCATGCAGGTATGTTAAATTTGAATTATGAACCAAACTTTGACATAAAAGACGTACTTTTCACACCTGGACTACCAGTATTAATTTTTTGTTTTATGAAACTTTTTGAAAATCATACAGGTTTGTTAAGTTTCAATTCTTGACAGAACTTCCTCATGAAATATGTTACATATTTTTTACAAAAATATATGATAGGAAAAAAAATGACAAGCGTGTCATCTTTCTTTGGTCATATTTTTCTTATAGTTTTTTCGCGACCACAGGAAAACGATGGCATAAACGATAAGAAAAACGACAAGACGACAGCCGAAAATAAAATGCCCTAATTGGCCATAATTTATAATAATATCGTGCAGACGTCATGCACGTCGCACGCGCAATATGGTCAATATCACACAAGCAAATCGAGTCTTTTAAAAACATATTAAAAATTGAAAAAAAACGAAAAGAAATATTCTTTTCGTACACTCATAAACGATACTCGAACGAGGTAAGCAGTACAGTTGGTCTGAATATTACAAGCTTTTAGCTAGATATCTTCTTTCGTGTGGAATTCGTGTGATCGGAAAAAATTCCAGTAAGGCAGGAGTCTTACAATTGACACATGCCTTTCAAATAAATAAAATGTGCTTCAAATTAAACTTTGACTGGATTAGGCAAAGTGGTGTCGGAACGCAGATATCTCTGTCATGCACATTGGTTATTACTTTATATTTTTCGGTTATGTAACGCTATGTGTCAATTTAAAAATACACAGGAATCACTACTAACCATCCCAGAAATATCCACGTTATAAAACCACTGATTAGGCACGCTGACAAAGGTTTTGGACAGGAAGTCATTCAAAACAGTCGGAGGTATTTAAAAAATACAAATGAAATCGATTTGAAGTCAATTAGCGATCTATTGGACGATATTGAGAACGAGACTTTGAGGTTTGGAGGGGAAGGGGTGAGAAAGGAAATGTGGGAGGTATGCAGAAAGGTTTGGAGAGGAGAAGGATGGCCTAATTAGTTGAGAACAGGATTGGTGGTACCGATAATTAAGAAAGATAGGGCAAGAAGGTGTAGGAGTACAGGGGATTAACACTTATGTCGATGGCCTCTATATATATATATATATACAGAGATACTCATAAAGACATTAGAAAGGGAGGTGGAAGGTAAAGGGATCATTCCATGCAATCAGAAGGGCTTCAGAAAAGGAATGGGAAGAGTAGACAATATCTACGTACTGAATTACATAGTGAATAGGAACTTAGGGAGGAAGAAAGGAAAACTAGTAGCCTTATTTATAGACTTTTAAGCGGCGTTTGTCTCGGTAAACAAAAAGATGTTATGGCAGATTATGAAAGTGAGAGGGTGGATGAAGGGTTAGTCGAGAGGATAAAGGAGATATTCGAAGAGTAAGATAAGGGTTAGGATTGGGGGAAAAGAGGGAGGTTTTTGGAGTGGAATTGGGCTCAGGCAAGGGTGCCCACAGAGTCCACTACTATTCAGTATCTTGTTGGCAGATCTACCGGAGAAACTGGAGAAGAAAGGAAAATGGGGAATGGTTCTGGGAAATAGCAAGGTATATTCGTTAACGTATGCAGACGAAGTAGTCTTACTAGTGGATGACGAGAGAGAGATGAGTCTCATAATGAGAGTGTTTGAGGAGTATGTGAGAATTAAAGACTTAACTGTAAATGTAAATAAGACGAAGATGATGCGTTTTAGGAAGAGAAGGAAAAAAGTAGAATATGAATGGAAGATGTACGGGGAGAAAGTGGAACAGGTCGAGGAATTTAGTTAACTAGGCTTCTGGTTTTAGTCGAAAGGCGTTTCTGTACCAATGAAAAATATGTTTGAATGAATCGAGTTTGAACGAAACGTCGGTCGGTGCATCGGCTGGACTGGCCGACCTGTCCGAGCGTACGAGGAAGGGTTTCGCTCGGATATCTTCGCATAACTATATAACTATCGGAAAAAAGTCAAGCTTTCATTTTAAAATACTTTAACAAAATAAAAACTGCCCGAAGAGTAGAAAATGTTAAATAAACATTTTAAATGGAAATTTGTTTATAAAAAAATAATTAAAAACAATAGATTTCACAGAATGAAAGAGCATGAAAATCCATTAAGGAATCACTCGTAAAATGAGAAAATAAAATAAAATAGAAAATTCAATTCTCATTTGTAGAAAGGAAGTTATGACCATTTGAAAATACCGGATTTGCTCGGGGGATGCAAATTTCACCCCCTGTAGTTTGAGGAGGGAAGGCAGTTAAAGTCTACAAATTATTGGGTAAACTACCATCGTATAGGCAGATAAACTCTAAAAATTTGAAGGCAATTGGAAGACTAGTGAGTAATGAGATGAGGACGCTATAAGTTAAATTAATACGATGTTTGGAATCTTTTGCGATGATATTGTATTATGGGCGAGCATTGGAGGTGACAACATTCACCTCTGGATGCTTTCTTAGAGATACCATTTGCCACACCACAGATTTTTAGTCACTCGCTTCCTGATAGTCGAGAAAGTTTTGTAAAATGCCTGTAGCTGAAATCACAATAGGATGAATATATGCATACTTCACATTCCTCTATGTTGTCTTTACTCCATGCTTTAGCTCGTTATACTTGTGGATCTTGGTTGCATAGGTTGCCTGAATATTTCGGTTAAGCGGAGAAGCAATATCGATGATTAGAACTCGACCACCTTCTTTCTCGCATCACGATTTCAGATCGACTGGCCCAGATGTAATGACCAGTCTCGAATATAACATCCCCACATAAGATGTAATCTTCGTTTTCTAAAACAGGCATTGGAATATATCTATAGAAAGGCATCTATTCTGTTAAGATTTCTAGGTTTAGGGCAAGTTGTTGATGCATAATGCCCGCTACATCATTATTTCTGTGTGTATATTCTCTCTGAGCCATTACGCGACAGCCATCAATAATGTACTTGATGGATTCGTTGGTATCTGCTCATAATCGGCACCGTTAAATCACGTCTTGATGTAACACGTTTTTGCGAGAATTGCTGGTGTTACCAACTTTATCCTAAATGTCAATGACGAATCCTTCCGTTTCTGGATACAGGACACTCTTTCTCAGCAAAATATTAGATGTCTCACTATCCACTTCATGTTGATCTAACGTTTTGGGGTGCTTGCCGTGGATGAATTTGCGTCTCCATAGCATTTCTAATTCCTCTAAGGGTCCTTCCCTGATATTCAAGGCCTCCTCTGAGGACAAATTCAAGGACGTATTGTCAAGATCCGCTTTACAGGTGGGTTTATAAAACGCAACATCTCGCTAGCTGTTAAAAGAGTCTGGCAACTGTATAACTTGTGACTTAAACATGTTGCTGTTACATACAACGCCGCTTCCCTTCTCTATGTCGTGGTAGAACTTCCCTTTCAACCGCTACTATTTTTGTTTTTAAACTTTTTAAAACTTTTTAATACGAAGTTTGAAATCTTTTTCCGTGATGTGTTAGGTACAAAATTAGGAGCACGGCGTAGTTCGTCCCCTACCGCTGCTATACTTAAACAGAAGCCGCGAGCGCTGGAGGCGACAACAGTCATCTCTAGATGAAATGAAATGATTTCAGCATTATATAAAAGACATAATTTTGCAGTAGCTCCCTACAAAATCCCCAAAGAAGAAATCATCAATAATCCACCCAAGAAGCGACTGACATACGACGTAGGACGGCCAACATTTTACGTCAAGCAAAACTTCCCTCGTCAAACTTAACAATATAAGAAAAAATCACAATTAAAGAACTTAATCGGAATAAAGAAATCACAATAATACCCGTAAACAAAGACCACAAAACCGTAACATTGAATAAAGAAGACTATAACAACAAAATCATGGACCTTCTAACTGACGACAGATACAAAAAACATAAAAAGGACCCCACAAAAACAATAGTCAGTAAAAAAAACCCGTCTAAGAGGCTCTTAACTTGACAGCGAAACAATATCTGAATTAATACCTACTAATCCTAACTCTCCAAGACTTTACGGACTACCGAAAATCCACAAAAACAAGATTCCACTCAGACCGATCGTCAGCGCAATAACCTCACCAACTTACACGCTAGCACGCTTCCTCGCCAATGAACTTAATCGTTTTACAAGTAACTCTATCACTGACGTCCGAAACTCTTTTGACATTATCAAAAGAATACAACGGATTAACATTCAACCCCAAGACATCATAAAGAGTTTCGACAAAACATCTCTCTTTACGAAAGTACCCATCTCTGATACACTTGATATTATTAAATGTTTTACAAACTTCCTTTCCGAGCTCATACCTTTAAAAGAACATTGTCTCAATAATGCTTACCTCTCTTTCAATAATTAATTCTATGAAAAAACCTCAAGAGCAGCAATGGTATCTCCAATTTCACCCGTAATAGCTAGGATCTTTATGCAACATCTAGAAACCAAAATCTTAATCCAAGCCAAGCTTAAACTGGAACTTTGTTTCCCTTGCGTTGACGACACGTTTGTCATCTGGCGGCATGGACTAGATGAACTAAATAAGTTTTGTGATTTCATCAATAAAATACATCCAAATATCCAGTTCACCATCGAAATTGAACAAAACGGAAAATTGCCTTTCTTGGACGTACTAGTTTACAAAATATCTGGTAACAAAAATTAGGACATAAAGTTTATAGAAAACTCACCCGTACAAATAGATACCTCCATGCTTCCTACCACCGCCACCCATCTCAAAAACAATCGGTCATCAACTCCATTGTAGACAGAGCTGTCTCCATAACAGATAAAAATAACTTACAAAAGGAATTACAAAGATGTTAACAAATCCTAATGCAGAACAAGTAAACAAACAAATAAACTGATAAAGGAATAAGAAAATACACAGAAAAAACAAGTCAACACAACCTACTGAAGAGAAAGAGAGAGAGAGAGAAAAATAACCACCGTCCTATCCTACATCCAAAACGTCAAAGAACAAACATGAAGAATGTTCAACAAACACAACATCCAAATCACATTCAAACCATCTGCGAAAATCGGACAACATCTAAACCACCATAAAGAAAAACGGCACCTCTCAGTGATCCGAGAGTATTTAAAATCTTTTGTTCTTGTGGCAAAGTGTATATTGGAGAAACCGGGTTGGCGATGAGCCAGCATATAAAGGAACATGAGAGTAAGGTCAGGCTAAAACATGTTACGCAATCAGCACTAGCTGAGCATCAAATTGAAACAAAACGTAACATTTTATTTAAAAGAACAACCAGCATTGAAAAAACACGCAATATTTTTCCAAGAAAACAAAAAACAACGATTTTTAAACAAAATAGTTGAATTTCCAAGCAAATTGTTAAATTTTTAAATAAAATTATGAAACATCCACTGTAATATTTAAATTTTGAGTTAAAAAAATTACTTTCAGCAAAATAACTAACATTCAAAAAAATAGTTATATTTTCAAACAAAGTAAAGAATAAAAAAATTGTAAATATTTAACTTAAATAGTTGAATTGTAAACCAAAAGATGAATTTTTAACTGATATTATGAATCTTTAAGTAGAATAATTGAATTTTTCACCAACAAAATTAATTTCAACAAAAAAAGAAGAATTTTTCACAAATTACATAAGTTTTCAAACAAATAGTTTAATTTTTAAATGTAAAAAATTAATTTACAACCAAATAGTCGAATTTTCAAGAAAAATATAAATTTGTTTATAAGAAAGTAGTTACATTTTAAACCAAAGAAATGAAACTAAATTTTTATTATATTTCAGAAATATTTCTTCTTTGAAATACTACTAATCTAAAAACTGCTTGAAGTACTTTCTTCATCTAAAATTTACGGGGAAATTGTTAATTTTCATAAGTATCCTTTAACGTCCGAGACAATTAATTAAGGATAAAAAAGAACAAAAGAATTTGCTTATAACTATCGAACAATTTTTTATTTAAAATTTTTCCCAGCGTTTCGAAAACTCACTGTTTTCATCATCAGTGGAATTCATTGGTTCCACGTGAACAAATAAGTGTATTAATATTAAGTATCTTAAAATATATATTCTTAATTTCATATTGCAGTAACAACTTCTAGGATACATGATAAGAAATACTAATTAATGTTAACAAAAATAAGTAGTCTGGAACAATAATAAATTATAAGTCAGTTAGAGTAAACTTAGATAATCAGAAAAATCTAAGACCCATAAACCCTGAAATATTACATAAGTCCGTAAGATAAGAAATAACTCATATACCCTGCAATTATAGATAAATTGCCGTTTTTTCCGTCTCAATAAAATGCCTAGTAATTTCCCTGTTTCCCGGTCAAGTCGCCATACCATTGAGCCATATACTTTTCGGGGTAACCATAACTCACTTGGTGAGGAACGGAGTTGTGAGAGGCGGTAATTAAGGAAGGGGTATAGATTTTTAGGTTGATCTAGAATTCCCGTGCAGTTTATTTAAATAGCATGATCGTTCCGCAAAAACTACACAGGCCCATTAGCATCCAAGGTCTTTTGTTTCAGGCGTCATTCACTCTACTGACACACTTCTCTACGGATTTCTTATAAACTGTCTGTCGCCACACTTTTTCCTACTAGGGTCTCACTTACACATCCGAACTGTCTGCCTCTGGTCATGCTACCATTTACTTTATCTCGATATACTTTTTTTGTCAGTCGTTCATCTTTCATTCTCTCAATATAGCGAAACCATCTCAAAAAAATTCTTTTACTCTTGTCAAATAGTGTCTCATCTATATGACAGTCTTTGAGGATTCTCACATTACTGACTCTGTCCAGTAGCGTTTTCAGCTTTGCCTGGTATATTTTTACTTCTAACAATATATGCTGCTCTATTAATTTACCTTTTTACCTTCTTTTATACGCCTATCTATATATCTATCTTTTCTTTATTAGTCAATAAGTCACCAACATATTCGTACTTATCAACTTGCTCTATTCTTTCCTGGAGTAGGGCCACGTTGTATATTCTTTTCTCATCCTTTCTAAAACTAACTAATACCTAATGACTGGACTACTAATATTTCGATTCGTTTCTTTCATATTCCTGGTTAAATTTAATGCAAATAATTCCAACCTGAATATTTTGTTGAGGCTGTCCGCCTCCCATTTGAGTACCCTTTTGTCCCATTTGTTCAGGTCCCATTTGCACCATTTGCGGATTCATATTTCCTTGATTAATCTGACTCATTTGCGTTAGAAGGGCGTTATTCTGCATTCCCTGCATTTGACCCATATGACCTACTCCTACCATTTGCCAAGGCATTATCCCCATCCCTCGCATTTTACTTTGCATGCCGACCATTGTCACCCCATGTCCAGGTCTTTGATTCAAACTTTGAAGAACTAGAAATCGATAATGGTTTTTATCTTCAAGAAGAGGCTTGAGATTGGTGTTTCAACCCCCTTTTATATCCAGAATCTGAATATATTATGTCGCGAAAACTCAAGAGATATAAATTCCAAAACCTAAAGTAATTGTTAAAATCATACTACTTTCTTGATTTAAATAGCTCAGTATTTGTTACAGAAAAAATTTGTCAATAATCTCCTTAAAAGTGAATGAATATCAATAATTGCACATTATTTTTAATATTATATTTAAAAAGTCGCAGGTTTATCCCAAGATTCTAAAATTTGGAGTGAAATTGAAACAAATTTAAAAGTTACTAACTACATGGCCTTACGAATCTTTTATAAGAATATGTGAAAATACCCCTGGAAAATAAAACATTCAAATATCTTTTATTTATAATTTTATGTGAACTATTTTTAATGTTTATTAAATAAAATACTTACGATAAGTAGCTGAATTTGTGCTGGGCTGAGGAACACTTCCCTGGGGATTTGGACATAAATTGGGAATTCCCACCATCAGATTGTTTCCAGTTCCTTCTCTCGTGAAAGTTTGCAAAGCACCAATTGGACCAGACATGCCTGGACCTCCGTCTCCACATCCACCTGGCGTCATTCCCCCGCCTTGTTTTTTCGAATCTATCAACACCGATCTTTTTATTTCATAATATTTCAAAATACGCGGAAACTTAACATTTTAATATTCTGTATATTTACTCATTTCTCTCACGTGAAGTATCAGTCTAGCGACAAAGCCCAAGTATTTCTCCTAAGAAAAAAAATTAGTTACTGATAAAAAGAGATATTTTGGGTTCTAATCGTGTACAAAACTACGAATTTTTTGTCGACGTTTCGTGAACATTGCAGCTTACTTCTCCAGGTCTAACCTGAAACTGAAGTATCAGGTTATGTTGTTCTTATGTATACTCTCTACGATATCTGTGATTGGCCAGAGTGCCCCACCATGGAGATTGGTAGCACCTGATTGGCCAATCAAGTATTTTTTTTAATCCCGAAGGACGGAAAGCCAAATCGGATTGGTATTATATCCGTTGTTCCTATTGATTTTTGTAGAGTTTTTAAAGATTTCGATTTCTTCTTATGTTTCCTTGGAAAAATATTGTGTGTTTTTGCAATGCCGGTTTTTTTCAAATAAAATTTTATGTCTTGTTTCGATATCATGCTCAACTAATGCTGGTTGCGTGAAATGTTTTAGCCATAAGAACAAGAGCTTATA
>JAAAKG020137192.1:0-12972 GCA_010014905.2 Druon quercuslanigerum
ACAGGAATATTACCTGATGTTAATATTCATACTCATCCGAAATAATAAGTATCAACTGAACATACTAATATAAAATTAAAAATATTGTATTTTTATACTAACCTCACTCAAAAGCAGAAAACGAACATTGAAGTGCTTGTACATCAATTTCACCACAAAATTTGCTTACTAAAATTTGTAAGCTTCTCAACTTCTATTAACTTTTACTTGTTTTGCGGTGTTGCAACTGTGAGATTGAATAAAATATGACACTGTATTCACTATAGTGACCGAGGGCAACAAGCTCACATTTTCACTAAAATCTATATCTGCAAGAGAGCATACTGATCAAAGTTTCAGATTTTTTGGATATATCGTGTCTTGACATCTGTCGAAAATTTTGGCAAATATTCAGTCTGCATTTCAAAAAACAAAAACAATTTTTAAAAACTCTTGCAATACATGCAAACAATACGAGCATATGGGCAATGCTATACCCTCAGTGCTACGGTACTTTTAAATTTTATATGGCTTAATGAGAATGCTCTTTAAGGGGCGAAATAACGGACGCGCCTGCGCGTCCGCTGGTGAATTGAAAGAGGTTTTAGGGTGGGGGTGAAGGAAATTTGTTAGCGGTAAATTAAAATTTTGACGAAATAATTTTTTTCCCTCTTATACTTTTTCCTCTCAGAGCTAAAATGAAAGGATGGTAAAAAAGAGGGCAGTAACAGTCTTTTTCAATTGCATCTTTGCGCATTCAATATACTTTGCTGAATTTTTTACATGTTTAGTCGCATGTGGGACTAAAATGCCTATTCTGAGACATTTTCCTGCACGAAACACACACGAGAAAGCGAGGAAACAATTCTCGTTTTACATAAATAATTTCCTTCTATTTGTGAGAATAGCGTCCCATAAAGAGTACATATAATAACAAGATCATTTCAGCACTTCCCTACTGAAGGATGCATGCATACACTCTCTGGAAAAGTTATTCCTCTGTCTCAACTGGTCGGCTTACAAAAGTTCGCTCGAACAACCGGAAGTTGCTTGCGAAATGCCACAAAGCACCTGAAATTTCTGTGCATGGCACTATGTGCTACGCCATTCCAGAATAAAACAGAAAAGCTCCTAAATGTTATTTTTTACATGCAGAGAGTTGGCAAATGTCTAGCATATATGAGTACTTTCCCGATCCTTTCTACCCACCACCTGCTTTCATGTACCCATTCCTCCCCTCCACCATAATTATTCTCTACTCTACTATTTTACACTCTTATCGTTGCTAAGGAAATGGTATCAGCCATCATCATGATTTTCCATTGCAAAAATATTTTTGTAGTAGGTCTTACTATTTTTCTGTATGAGAAAATTGTAGAACATTTCATGTAAAATGAAAACCTCGTCGCATACATGTTTTTCTCTTTGGGACATGTAAACGCCGAAAACAGTTATTTAAACTATATCAAAGGCAACAACATTTTAATGAAGAAAAAAACCTAGTACTAATGCATAAACGTATATAGAATGAAAATCAAAATTAATTATTATTTCTCTGCTTTACTTACGTACATAATTATTTCAGCCTTATAAAAAGTTGCCTATAAAACGTAAAATAGCTAATGCATTTAGAAAAGAAACACTATCGTCAATTTTCCCAGAAAGTCATGTGTAAATTCTGTTATTACATATCCATTTATGCTAGCAATTTATTTTTATCGAGAAAATGCATGTTTATAGCCAATTATTAGTATATTATCGCATTACAAAAGAAATGATTTGCTTTATAAACAAGTAAATAAATTTTAAAAAAAACAGTACAAAAATTCTGTTTACGCAAAGCTTCCAACATACTTTAAACATAGAACCGAAAAATATTTGTTTTATAAACAAGTACATAAATTGTAAAAAAAAAACAGTGTAAAGCTTTTCTAAAAAGGTGAAGCTTTAATCATACTTTAAATATAGTACCGATCCATGAGATTCGAAACTATATCCAAGAATTAAATCTTTGTGAAATAGAAATTTGAACAATGATAATAACTTGTGTAGGATATTCAACAAAATTTCGCTTTTTGTTTCAGGTGAGTCCGAGTGTCCTAGATTGCCCCTTGTTCAAAATTTTTCTGACGAGTAAGGCTTAGTGATTAAGTGCGAACTTCGAACAACTTTCGAGGTCCCATCGGTTCTTTTGTTCCACATAACACGAACACGTTTATGCTCCGTAGTAAGTGATTTTTATAATGCACGTCGCAGGACCCTATGGTCTATGTCTATAACTCCATGCAAAATCTCGAAACTCTTACGCAGGTATGTATGTTCAATCTGATTTCTGTATAAGGGCGAATCAGAGTTTTGGAATCTCTACCCGAAAGCCAATTATTGCAATATCCCTACTCGTATATTTTTGGAAATTTTTTAACAGTTGTATCACTATCCGTTTAGGGACAGTATCTAAGAGTAATGAGTCGTTAACGTAACTTGAATGCAGTAATACAGAGCACGTACATACCATCCTTTCCAACGGTTTTCAAATCTTTTAATGTCAACTTACAAAATATTTCCTCTGCATTGCTTGGATAGGGGGAAATGTCAGGTTAAAAATGAGAAATAATGCACCTTCAGGGTGTCAATCGATTCTCAGGAAGAAAATTCAAGGTCTTTTCCGTGTTTCCAGGTCAAGAAGTCAAGTTTTTCCAGGTGTCATTTTTTACATCAAATAATTATATACATAACCATTTGTTATGCATGTAAAAATGAGCCATATCATTTTTTATTGGCCAATAATTTTTGAAGAATGCAGAACCCTAAATGTATTCTTACTTTCTTGCAAACATGAGTCGTCTTTGAAATACGTGAAATTTTTTAAATCTTTATAAAACCTTGAAATTTCTGTAAAATGTTCTAGCATCTCTTTAAATTTGTGTAAAATATGGAAAATATTCAAACTCCTTGAAAACTGAAATCTTTGTGAAAGGTTTTTAAATCCTTGTTTGTGAAATCTTCTGTCTTTGTTTAAAACCATTGAAATCTTCTGAAACAGTTTAGCATGTTTGTATAAAATCATTTAAATCCTTGAAATCGTTTAAAATCTTTGGAATATTTTGAAACCTTTGAAATCTGGCGTACTGTATTCTTTTTGAAACCGGCCAGTTCGAGTTCGTGTAAACGAGGGTTTACTGTAGTTTAATCAGAAGTCAGTCAACGCGAAATCGAATAAGGTTTGTAAAGATATTTTTTTAGAATTCTTTCTTATTTAATTTCTGGCGAAGATATCTATAAAAAAGAGAGAAACGTATTTCTTACGATTTTCTTCCATTGCACTTCCCATTGCGGCCGGTAATGTTAACTGCTTAATTTTCTATTAAAGTTTCAACTTAAAGTTACGAATTTAATCTTTACTTTAAAATGTAAAGCCTTGAATCTTCACTGCAAGTGTTTATTGGCTTTACGTTTCTTAAAATTCAAATTTTTTAATAGTAGCTGCCTGATGTAACAATAAAAGGTTCTATTTCCATAAAAAATAAGAAAGTTCTTATTTTTTATAATCATGTCCGTGAAAGCAGAAGAAATGAATGCTCGTATTTTCGCAAATGTTACTCAATTGATGAGAAAACTTGAGGAGTATATGCCCGATGGATCATCGTTAACAGAAAAAAACATCAGAAACTAGATTGCTAGTAGGTGCTTATGAGGTACCCAGATTTTAAGGACTTTATGAGCACATCAAATAATTCAGTTCTAACAGCATTCTCTACATATTTTTATATGCAGTTATTTATATGCAGTTGATCAAGACATTGCTCAATTTTTGCTTGCGTATTACTTTTTCTGGAGGTAGTTTTGTTTAGAAAAGTTGCATTTGAATCTATTGTAAATGCAGTTCAAGTTTCGGATATCTGTCAAAATACAATATTGTCGGGATTTTCGAAGCATCTCCTGTTAAATCATAGAAACCCGATTTAGACATAAATTCCTTTGTTTAGTACATTCTTGATAACGCGGATCGGAACATAAAAAAATTACCTGAAAAAGGGAGGAAAAAAGAGCAACAGCTTGTCACTTGTTTACACAACCCAAGCACCAGCTCCAACAAGCCTGATAAATTTGATTTTTTACTGATACAAAATGGGGTACGCAAAGCGATGTGGATGTGCAAAAGCTGGTTTATGATGTTAAAGTTGTCTTAATGCAGAGGAAGAGGTTCTTGATGAAGATGATTATACAATTGAAGATCAGGAACATTATTAATGACGAAATATTCATTCTCCAACTAAAAACTTTTAATTATTCCCACGATGTGGTATTTGACTCTGATACTAAAATTGTAACAAGTGGAGTACGCCTACGGGGGAAATCAGAATCAGAAAATATACCTAAATTTCTACCTGATAGGTGGCAGTAGAAATATGATTTTATTGCTGCAATTAAAAGAAATTGATTAATACCTTCAAAATTCCAAAAGAAAATGTTATGCTTTCAAATTTTTCTTCCATGCTTTTTTGTTGAAAAACGACTCACTTTATTCTTGTTGCTGCCCGATGCACTAGGGGTGTATACGTGAGTGATTTGATGGAAAACTTTTACTACAAAAATTATTTTGTTTACAAAAAAAAGTATTGACAAAACTGTAGATGTGGCATTGCCTTTGACGGAGAGAGGATTTAACATGCTGACGATTTCGTGTATCCTGGAACTTTGTTTAGTGCTGAAGACGGACAACCAGACGTAAAAACGATGATGAAAAGATTATCGACAGTGTAGGAGACATTACTCAAAGTAAAAGCGTGTTTGAGCTTAACATACTGTGTGTTTGCGAGACCTTAATGTACCGAGTAAAGGATAGTAGCATTAAATGAGACTTAGAAAAAAAACAGTCTCGAGTGGTACTAAAATAAGAGCGCTGGTGGGAACCCAGATTCATTTTCTTTAAATTGTGAATAGTCAGTAATGAACGGGTTTTTAAATAATATAGCATGGAGTAATAAAGTGAAACTTTACAATTCAGCGTACGTAATCCCTTGAACTATGTCCGAAAATTCGAGAGTCATTTTTCATTCGCGAGTGCATTGTCGTTTGGTCTTCTCGCTATTACTCCATGTAATATGGTGTAAAAGAAACACCGATTGACAAGAGTGAGGAAATGCGCTAAGATGGTTTTGTGATGTTAAGGGAATGCATAAAAGGACGTTTAACGAAAGCGAAAGATGTACAGAGATATGGAAACGAAAGAGCTATCATGGAAAGGTGTATGGATTTAGGAGAATGACAAGATTTATGCCATGAAAGGGATGTATGGAGAAAATTTGTGGAGAGCGTTACGTTTTGGATGCCTTTGGAGTAACGATGAGGGCCTTCTTATAACTTCATTAGCTAGTTTGTGCTTTCATTCTTGAACTGTGACGTACGATAACTTTGTAAAACCCTTTACTAAGGGAGAGTTTGCCCAGCTACCTATATTAAAACCAAGTTGTGGGACGAACACGTTCTTTGAATGAGTAACATTCGACTTCTGGGTTGACCTAACATATATATCCTTTCTCCTACAGATATCTAATAAGTGAGGTACGTGTTATCCCGGACCATAAAAATTTTATGAGCCTTGGTAGTATAGCAAGGCTGCAACCCAACGAGTTACGCGTACAATAAAAGGAACTTGGCTAAATTGTATGATAATAATATAATCATAATTTTATGTAAGATGCAGAGTTTTAGGTGATATTTTATATACCTTCCTCCCCCTCGAAGGAATAGTAGGCACTAACGAGAACAACCAGTTCCCCACAAAATACTTATCTAATACTTGAACGACCCCTTTTCGGGAAAAATTGGCATTTCCCATTGGAAGCAATACATGCTTTCTCATTTAAATTTTTTTGTAGACGGTTTAAAAGTCTGTAGAATATTGGGAATTTACTAAAGGAAAAGTTAACAAAATTAAATACGTACATACTGAGAAAAATGAATAGTTGGGACTACTACCTTTTTATAAGTAAAGCATTCATTAGTTCGTACAACTATTCGCTTAGGTCATCTGTACTACTAATTGACTCTCTAACAAATAAAAGTAGTTGGCGTAACTATTTTATTTATTATCTTGGTTTGTACGGCTTAAAACGCGGCAAAGATGCCAACAAATCTGCGATTAAATGACATGGGTCGTTCAGACATGGACGTCATAACTCGCTGGTTACTTGACGAGAGTGTGTTGAGAGTGTGCAGTGACAGGTGGTGAGAAGTTTTTGCGGATTTTGTGTGGACGGTGTGAGTAGAGTGTGAGAGTGGAAACCTAGGAGGGGTAGTTTTGTGGTCAGGATTTTTGTTCTTCATTGTGGACAAGGGTGGTTCTCGTAGTGCTATGGAATGTTAGGGAAGAAAAAAGGGTGTCTGTAGGGGCCTGTGAGGGAGGAAATAGTGTAAAGAAAAGCAAAATTTGGGGTGGTAAGCGTGAACGGCCTTAAGAGACATCTGTTGGCTGCAGTAGGTAATTCCTTGCATGGATAGGTCACAGTTCCCGACGAACGAGCGGGAGGTGGGCAGCTAGAGTACTGGCAGTGCATGTGGTGAACTCGAAGGGGATGCCATCAGGCCACGACGGCCAGCTGAGTGTGGAACGGTGTCGAGTGTTGCGTCAGGGAGAGGGAAAGATCAGAGCGAAGGAAACGCCAAAGCAAGGGAGAAAGCGTCTAGCGCTAGTGAAGAGAAACAGGGAGAGCAAAGATAGTTCAAAGAAAAGCACGCTAGAGAGTCCCTTTAAAAAGGGCGTACGGACACGTAGTTTGCCCCCCATAAAAATGGAGGGGCAGGCAGAGAAGGAGCCACTCGGGGTGCTGATAGGCCAGGTCAGAGGGTTGAGGGAGGACGTAAAGGGGGCGATGGAGCAGATAAAAGGAAGGGAGGACCTGAGGCTTATAGGTGAGAGATGGGAAAAGAAGGTAAAAGAGCTGAGCGAGCAAGTAGAAAGATTGCAGAGAGAAGTGGTGTCGCTAAAGAAGGAAAGAGATGATAAAGTGAGGCAGATTGGCAGAAGAGATTACGGAGTGAAAGAAAAGGGCGATAAAAGGCTTGAGAAGGTGGAGGGCATGTCGGAAATGCAATTAGTTGATAGCGGGGAGGGCGAGAAGCAAGGTATTTGGGAGAGGGTAGAGAACATGATAGAAGAGAAAGTGGGAGAGCGTATGAATGAAAAGGTGGAGATGGAGTTAAGGATGGAGAGAAGTGAAAAGGCAGAAAAAAGAAATAATATTGTAATAAGAGGATTAAAGTTAAAGAGCGGGGAAGAAAGGGAGAGGATGGAAGCGCTGCTACAGTGCGTAGGGTGGGTTAAAGGCTAGATGGTTAAAGTTAGATGAAGGGAAGAAAGGAGAATGAAGTGGCGGTTGTGGAATTGGAGAGCTGGGAAGAACAATTGGGGGTATTGCGTAACAAAAAAAGAATAAAGGACAAGAAGGTTTTAATCGATCAAGATTTGACAAGAAAGGAAAGGGATGTGCAGAGCATGCTTAACCATAGGGCTAGGAAGGAGAGGAGTGAAGGGAGAGCGGCGAAGGTAGGGAATCGGGAAATAAAAATAGAGGAGAAAATGTGGGTATGGGATGAGGAGGTTTTGAAGGATCTGCAGGGGAGTTTGTTTAGTGGAAAGCAGGGAGGGGGAGAGAGTAAAGCAGGGCGGAGGAGAGTTAAAGGTGCTGCCCTAGAACATAACAGGGGTAAAGATGAAAGGTGAGGATTCCTGGAGGTACATCCAGAAATTTGATATGGTGGGATTGATAGAGACGTGGGTAGAGAGAAAGGAATGGGATCGTGTAGAGCCAAAGTTGCCAAGGAGGTACAGTCGAAGGCTACAGGAGGCAGTGAGTGCAAAGAGGAGAGGAAGAGTGAGTAGGGAATTATGACAGTGGTTAGGGATGGATTAGATGAAGAAGTTCATAGAGAGGGAGAGGGGTAGGGCGTGCAAATGAGGACAGTAAAGGAAGAAGGGGTAACTTATAAGTTTGGGACTGTGTAAAATAAGGATGGGATGGAAAGGGTTAAACAAAGGGTGGAAGACGTACTAAGGGAGAGAGATGAGGGTATGGTGATACTGGGAGGGCTGTTGAATGCGATAATTGGGTAGAAGAGGGGGTCTGTATTGGGAAGGGGAGAGCTTTGAAATGAACACAAGGGATAGTTAATAAATAAAGAGGGGGGATTCTAAGGGACTGGATGGAGGACATAGGATGGGCTGTGGCGAATTTTATAGTAACAGGGGACGAAGCGGGAGAATACACGTATGTGAGTAAGATAGGGGTACCTGTGATAGACTATGTGAAAATGAATATGCAAGGGTGGAAGGAGAGAGAGAAATTCGCAGTGGAAGGGAGGGTGGAATCAGAACATCAGCCCTGAAGTTAGTGGATAAAGGGGAGGTTTGCGGAAGGCAGGATAGTGAAGAAGGTTTGTTAGGGGAGAGAGTATCATGGACGAGAGAAGGAATAGAGAAGTATTAGGAGCAGTTGGGAAACGTGAGCTTTAAGGGGGAGTCGGTGGAAGAGAGGTATTAACAAAGAAGAAAAAAGGAACGGTAAAGTCGTGGTGGGATAGGGAATGTAAAATAATGAAGGGAAAGGTGAAAAGGAAGCACAGAAAGTGGAAGAAAGGAATTGCGAAAAGGAAGAAGTACGTAACAATGGGGAAGAAGTTTAGGATAATGTGTAAGAAGGAAGAGCAGGAAAAGGAAAAAGAGCTGGAAGAGGGGTTGAGCAATTTTAAGACAGAAGGGGACGTGTGGAAGATAATTAAAAGGTTTAGAAAACGTAGGGTGGGGCTAAGTAAAAAGATGGAGAGAAGTTGAATGACGAGGAAATAGAGAGGCAGATAAGGAAGTTGAAAAGGTGTAAGGCAGCATGGCTGTTACGCACACAAGAGGTAAGCAAGAGGCTAAAAAAGGGAGTAGTGAAAAAAGTATGGCGGGGTTAGCATTCCCAAGAGGGTGGATGGAGAGGTTGATCGTACCACTGCATGAGAAATATAGTACAAAATATACGCGATTGTGTTGGTAGATAGGCTGCGGAAGGGTGTTGAGGGGAAAGGTATAATGCCGAAGACGCAGGCGGGCTTTAGGGAGGGAAGGAGTACTATTGAAAATAATTACGTTTTGCAGTACGTGGTGGATAGTCAAAAAGGGTGCCAATATGTACGTGTTTTTTGTGGATATAAAAGGCGCGCCCTCTTCAGTGGATACGGGGAGGTTGTGAAAGACAATGGAAGAGAGGGTAGTGGAGAGAGGCCTGGTCGAGAGAGTGACGGATGTATATGAGGAGACGAAAGATACGGTGAGAGGACGAAAGGAAATCTCTGAGGGTTTCTGAATGGATAGGGGATTGAGGCAAGGGTGCCCGCTTAGCCCACCGTTGTTTGCGATTTTAATCGTAGATATGGAAAGTAAGCTAGCGGCCAGAGTTGTAGGAGGAGCTAGGGTAGCAGAAGTAAGGATATAGTCAATCGCATTTGCAGATGATATAGTACTGCTAGAAAAGAACGAAGAGGCTTTAAAGGACATGATGAAAAGGTTGAAATAATACTTGGACAAAAATAGGTTAGAGTTAAATGCGGATAAGTCGAAGGTTATGGTGTTGAGGATAGGAGGTGGGATAGATAAGGGTAGGGGGCGAAAGTGGAAGGGAAAAATCTGTAGAGGAGGTAAAAGAGTTTGTGTTCTTGGCCTTTCTGTTTCGGAGGAATGGGGGAGTGGACGGTCATATAAAAGAGAGAGTTGGAAGGGCAAATGTGGCGATGAGGCAGGTATGGGGGCTGAGAAAGAGGTTGTTTGCAGATGATTTAGCAAGGAGAATGAAACAGTTTGATTCGCTATTGATGAGTGTCTTATTTTACGGAGTGGAGGTGTGCGGTGGAAGGTAAGTGAGGAGGTAAATAGGATGCAGGAGAGTTATGTAAAGTGTACACTGAGGTTAGTAAGGAATACGCTGAACTATATTGTCAGGAGGGAGACAGGAAGAAGGAGTTTAGGGATTATAACGGGGAGCCGAGCGTATAAATATAAGGAGAAATTTTTAGAAGAGGGGGGGTAGTAAGCTGGTTAGGGAATATTGGTGGGAGAAGAAGAACAGACGTAGGGCTGGGAGGATGGAGGTGGAAAGTGAAACGTATTTTAGAACGAATGGATTGCAGATGGATGAAGTGAGAAGGATGCAAGAGGAAGAAAGGAGGGTATATGAGTTGGTTAAAAGAAACAGCATCGAGAGAGAGAAGGAAGCAGGGGAGGAGAGAATAATAGAGTTAAGGTTTAATGGGAACTATGTGTGGATTATGACAAAGGAAAAGGCGCAATATTTGTATGAGAAAGGAGAGCAAGGAAGTCGAGAATGAGATACGGATGCATGAAGAGTTATAATAGGTTCTGGCTTTCTGGAGAGAAGAGAGGGTGTGAATTGTACGGGAAGGGGAGTGCACAAGTGGAGCACTCGTTGGAGGAGTGTGAAGAGGTGGGTATTATTACATGAAAGGGGGGACAAAAGAGCAGTTGCATGGTGAATGGGGTGTTTGGTAAGATAGAGAAGTGTAAGAAAGTCAATTCTTTAAGGCCAGCAGGTTGAAAAAATAAACGTTAATCTTTCTTCTAGTAGACATGGAGAAATATTTGCTTGGAACGCCTTATCAGCTGAACTGACATCAGAGTACCTAAGAAGTCTCAAAAAAATATGCCCGCATGCCCAATGGGATATTTCAAATTTAGATTTCGATAGCATAGTGACGGCTAATTTAATTAGTTTCTGTAAGTATTTTTGACAAACTGTAGTAGGTAGTCTACCTTATTTTAGATCGTAACGAAAACTACGCGTGCCCCAGCTAACAAAAATAGTTTTCACAAATAACTAAATAGCAGTACCATTATTTACTAACTAAAATAGTTGTCGCAACAATTTCATTATTTGTTTCAACGAATCATTTTTTTCAGTGTACTTCAGTGGAAACGATGATTAAAAGATACTTGCAAAAATTGACTCAATATTTACAAGTGCAAAATTATGTGAAACATTAGTGTAAAAGCCGTACTCATTTATAGGTCGCTATCGAAAAATCACCCATCTACATGGAATTCACGATTTTTCCTTGTTAGGACAGGCGCAAACTTTACAATCCTAGCGAAAATAACAAGGTTCCAGTTTAGATGAAATAACAAGGCAATAAAATTGAATTAACAAAGTTTCTTGGGTTTTTTACTAGGGAAAACTAGTAAAAACAGCAAATCATAATTTTTTAGATTAACAATATATGTATATGTATTATTAATATATCATTATTGCTAGTGCAGCAAAAATATAATAGTTAACCTAATTAAGATGTTCTAGCGAATTGGGGGCTTCAATAGCTCGGGACATTGCTGGGAAGTAATTAAAATAATTAAGATATTTTTTTAGTCTTGAAATTGAACTTTTTTTTACATACAAAATTAACCGTCTATATACTTTTACGTGTGCTTCCTACGCTGAACTACTTTTGAACAATAGTTATATATAAATTACCTATTTATGAGTCATATTAAAGAATATAAGTTAGCCCATCAGGCATTTGGACAATATGCTGTAACTTGTTATTGGATATTTTATCCAAATCTAAGACTTGGATTACGATTGCATCGTGAATAGCATACCATTGCAAGTGATCATCATAGCGCGAAATTTCTAGTACGCTAACAATAATTGTGTAATTTTTGGTGGCATTTCCTTCAGTCTCTGTTTAATGATAAATTTTCTCAATTAATCCGAATGTTGGAAATTTTTCATTGCGAATTACTAATATTGACCCTTTGGTATATTTGACATTGTTAATAAGCACGTAGTCTATATAAGATAAATTTATCCCACAGTTTGGTAACATTATTTTTTCCGAAAAAGCCAATTGAACTTTCTTCGTACAATGGCGTATGAATTTTAAAAGATTTATTGAGTTAAAAGACATCGCTTAAATGTAGTTATATCTTTAAAGCAATATAGTAGAAAAGATATTTGCGATTGTAAGTTACTCTAGCGCATATGTTGGATGGACGATGTTTTCCTTATAGTCTCATCCTCCAGAAATAATGAAGATAGCCAATATTTTCCATAATTAAAGGATAAGGTACCACGAAATGGTGTTTTGGCTTTAAAGTTGAGCCGTATAATTCGACACGGATGCCTGAATTGGTGATGCTTCTTTTTAATGATAATATTAATATTTTTCTTAATAATATAAAGAATTTACAGTGTTTATTCTGCTAATCTGTTATGAGATCGCTGAAAATTAAAGAAGAACTGAGAACGAAAGACATCATTTGCGAGGCAGACATTTTTGAGGTCATCGATTTTAAACTATTTTGTGTATTAAATGGTGGATTATTTCCTTTAAATTTAAATAACTTTATACTCTAGTTAAGTAAATTAAAAAAATACATTTTGTTAAATATGAACTCGGACAACGCCTACATGACTTCATATGGACAAGCGCATTCTAACAAAACATTTACAATATCAACGCTATAATTTTTGATTACAGAAAATTCGTAAAGATCATTGAAAACAAGCAAACCTTTTATGCCAGTTGTCTTTAAATTATTTGTTTAAACAGCTGCTTCATAGTTTTAGTTTTGTTCTTAAAAGAGAGGAATACTCAATGCCATTTACACATATTTATATGCCTTCAGAGTTTAATTTATTGAGATCGGAAATGAGTTTACCATAAATCGTCTTTTTATCGACATTCGCGGCATCATCAGAATGGTGCATATGGGCTAAAATTTCTTATCTAACTTAGATCTGAACTCAGAAGGTATACATGCGAAAAGAATATAAATTCTGTTTAAATTGTAAACACCGGCGTAAGAACCTAAATGATTGCCCGTTTCATATTTATCTTCATACGCAAATAATGGGATTATACAGCACCACAAAAAAAGTGGTCTGTCCCAGAAGCGAGACCAATGTACTCTTATGTTTTCGGGGTCGCTGAATCCGA
>JAAAKG020137193.1:0-12971 GCA_010014905.2 Druon quercuslanigerum
CGTAATAAAATGAGAATTATAAACATGTTTTTCATTTTTATAAGCGATTTTTTTTTATTGAGTTATGCATTGTTTTGAAGAGGGGCCAGGATTTTTGAAACAGATAGTAAGGCAAGATCATTGAGTGATTCTATACCAACGAAGGCATAACCAGTCGATGAACCAACCAACTAAGACAATATCATTCAGTGATCTGAAGCCTGAACAACGAAGGCAATATCAGTCGATGATCCAACCATTCATCAATGAATTTCAATATATTAATAATAATTGACCTAAAATGCAATTGAAGATGACAATGCTATCTTATGTAATGTACATCGCCGAGAATCTCATTGATGTGAGATTGTAAGTGCAGTATGTTATGCCAGCGATAAGAAAGCTTAGTCAGAAGTTTTTGCCTCTACCTATAGAAAGGAGTAATAGACCCTTTTGTAGCTTCTGAATAGGTCTAACATTTAACAGTATTATCTAGCATTATAGCTGTAAACTTGCACTAACACTTCTATTAATCGGGCTCCTGGCAATATTAGTTAAAAACTACTAAGTTTTAAGTTTCGCATATAGCTTATTACCCTATTGGAATTTATCATTCACGTATGTATTATCAAAACACCAAAAAAATTTTGCCCTATAATTTATAATATCTGACACAATAACCCCCTAAAAAATTAGCTTTGACTCAACATTGGATCTGTGATTCGGAAAAGGAAAGTTTTAGTTGCACCGCAATAAATTATAATGATTGGTTTTGATTAATAGGAGTGCTTTGTTTGTTTAAGAATCATCTGATTCATACAAACAGGTTATATTTCAATTCTAAAACTAATTTTTT
The DNA here is from genome assembly GCA_010014905.2 of Druon quercuslanigerum. Lineage (NCBI taxonomy): Eukaryota > Metazoa > Arthropoda > Insecta > Hymenoptera > Cynipidae > Druon > Druon quercuslanigerum. Next base: position 836 of record JAAAKG020137193.1, read on the forward strand.
GTCTAATAAATAAAAAAAAGAAACTAAAATTAAAGGTTGATAAATATTACCCCACATGAGATAGACTCTACTTACTTGTAAAGAAACCAAAAAACCTATAACTATATAATTATAATGCTCATTCGTGATACTTACTAACATAATAATTTTTTTGATATAATTTTTATCACGGTTATCTAGAATGTTCAGTCAGACATTCCCTGTCTCACACAGATCTCTACTTTCGCTTATAGATGAAAATCTTATAGTTTTACAATATTGACAACTCTGAAGCAAAAAAGTTTTTAAATAAAAAATTTTATTCTATGATTCAAAGACATATTCGTATTTAAAACGTTCAATCATGTATTTCTTCAATCCAAAGAGATCGTTTCATTGCATGGAAAGTAAGAAATTATTGAAGCAAATAAATAATTACTTCATATAACTTTAATTCTAAGAAATGTTTTCCTATAATTGAAAGTAATGTCAATTGTATGCGATAAAAGTTTTTTAATTTAAATACTTGATTTCTCGTTTAAAAGAAACTTACTGTGCACTTTGATAAATATTTCCTCGCGCTAAAGAAATGACAGTTCACCACAATATAAATGGTTTCGGTTCGAATTAACCATCTTCTATTTCAAAAAAATATTTATATAATATTTATTTTCTCAAATTTTTAAATGTTTTATTTTTTAAAAATTTCTTTTTTGGAATAAATTTTTTATTTGTTATGAAAAATTTAATTCTAGTAATCAAATAAAAGACTTCCTTCAAATTAAGAAATAAATATTAATGTAACACACAATATCTTGTTAAACTAAATAAATGATTCATTAATAGAAGTGCATGAACTCTTTGTAACAAATAAATATATTTTCAATTTTATTTTGAGTTAAATAGTTATTTCTTTGATTCAAATAAACCTAAAAGCTTGATTTTAAGAATGGAAAATTAACTGATTCAAAAGATCCTGAATCATTTCCAAGAATCGAACTCATTGAATCAAATGAATCTTTATTTGAACGACTATTAATGTAAGAAATATTTATTTTAATGCAGAAAATACTGCTAAATAATTAAATTTCTTTAGAAAAAAAAGATGTTAAATTGAATGCAATATATCTTTATTTAAAAATATACTTCCTTAATTGAAGTAATTATTTTAATGCAATGATAATGTCGACTTCTGGGACGGAATAAATATCTTTTCAGTTTGAAGAATATACATTTGCATTAGAAAACTATATTTTTTCAATTTAGATGATCCTACCTTTTATGAAATCATTTCTTTGAATCACTATTTTTTTCTTTTGACGCGATGAAAAATTTGCTCGCAAGGGCAGTTTTGCGCGCGCCACGGCGCGCGCCTATTGATTTATTTTATATGAAAAAGAATAAACTACTAAATGCCTATCTTTTCTATGTTATTTATATTTAGTTAATGTTACAAAATATTTCAAATTAGCTTTTTTTGTTAAAAAATTAATTTCCACCTGCTAATGATGAATAAAATTTATTATGATTTTGTTGATGATAACCAGATTCGTTAAATAAGGCACTTTGCATTTTTAAACCAAAAATTCTATAAATCAATATAGTAAATATTTGAACAAGTGTTCAAAACAATATTTTAAAAAATTTCAAAAAAAATATAAACTTTTTTGTTGATAATTAACCATTATTCCCACATCTAAAATTGCGTCAAAAATATATTTGGTAAAAAATTTATCTGTTTTGATAGAGAATTGGGAAATTCAAAATTTTTTTGAACATTCGTCATGTTTGATAGGAAAATAAACTTCTTAGTTGAGAATTGATCTTTTTCTTTCATGATTATTATTTTGTTAAAAATTCCTTTCTGGTTTAAAACTAATTTATATAAGGGAAAATTCGAATATACCATTTTTTATAGAAAAGTAAATTTTTTTAAAGAAAACTGATCTTTTTTTTATTGAAAAGTCAATTTTTTCTTTGGAAAATCTTTTTATTGAGGATTCCACTTTTTTGTTGAAAATAGCTTTATAGCTAGTCAAAAATTAATTTATGTAAGATAAAATTCGATTGTACCGTTTTTTTAAAGCATTGACATTTAAAAATAAAAATTGATATTTTTTAGTTATAAATTCAACCATTTGTTCGAAAATTCACATATTTCGATGAAAACTCATTTTTTTTGTAGGAAATTAATCTTTTTGGTTATAAATTTATCTTTGTGATTGCGATTGAAACGATTTAGTTGGACCTTCCTTTTTTTGATAAAAATTGATATTTTTGGGATAAAAATCCAACTATTTGTTTGAAACATCGTCGTTTTTTATAGAAAAGTAATCTTCCTAGTTGCAAAATAATTCCGGTTGTATATTCTTATTTTTAATAAAAATTTGATCTGTTTTAGTTGCAAACTCCACTATTTGGTTGAAAATTCATCTTTTTTTTATAAAATTAAAGTTTTCGGTTAAAAACTGTTTTTTTAAATGAGGATTTATCTATTTTGTTAAAAAATGATTAAAAATTTAGCTGTGCAATTTTCGGATAAAAATTTATATTTTTAATTAAAAATTAATGTTTTTATTTTAAAATTTGTCTTTTGGTAGAAAATTAATTATTATTATAACATAGATGTCCAAATTCGAAAGTTTTGTCTTATATCGGAAAAAAAGACTTGCATAATTTATCATAAAAACAAAATTTCATCGCTGAGAGATTCTACAAAATAAAGTCCAGAACCTGTCTCATTGAGAGTGGATTCATTCTCATTTAAAAAACTTTTTATAATATTGTTCTTTGATTACAAATTTAGTTAAAAATTCTATTGCTTGTTCAAAAAATTTTCTTTTGTGTAGGAAATTAATCTTCGTAAGTGAGAATTTATCTTTTTGGTTGAAAGTTCTACTATTCGGTGTCAAATTCCTCTATTTCGTTTAAAAAGTGAAATAATCTGTAGAAAATGTAATTTTTTGGTTGAATATAAACTTTTTTGAACTAAAAATTGAACTATTCTATTGTTGGTTAAAAATTGATATTTTTTATTGGAATTTGATCTTTTTTAATTAAAAATTGAATTATTTGTTTGATAATTTACGTATTTTGTTGAAAATACGTGTTTTTTGTTAGAAACATAAAAATGTTTCGTTGAAAACCATGTAAATTGTTAATCATTGTATAATTTATGTGCGAATATGTTAAACAAACAATTTAATACTATTTTTCATATTTTTAAAAATGGCGAATCCAATATGGCGGCCAAAAATCAGAAATATTGTTAAAATAGCCGAAAATTCTGTTTTTTTAAACTATATATCAGTATTGACATAAACTACCATTATTATACTGGAATAATTATTTTTAGTTATATAAGAAAATGGCAGACCTTTTCTCACGGCAAATTTTTTTATCAGGTTGCAAACAATAAAAATGTAACATATATCAATATAAAATTTTATATAACTAGTGTTGAAATATAGCAATTGAGAAGTTTTTGTTACGAGTGAATCAACCATGCAAATTAGCTTGTAAAATAAAAATATTTTGGATTTTTGAAAAAATATATAGCGTTTTACTCACTATGCTGCGATTCCATTTTGTTATATAACTAAAAATAATTATTACAGGTTAATAATGGTAGTTTATGTCACTAGTGATATATAGTAAAAACAGAGTTTTCAGTTATTTTTCACAATAATCGCTGGGGGATTATATTGACCCTCGATAATAATGTTTTGAAGAATTTGTTGATGTAAGTAGTTGGCTTTAGGGTCACGAGAATTGAAACTAATTAAGTTTTTTCAAACGTTTCGGCACACAATAATGGCCCTCATCAGTGAGTTTTATTAAATATCAAGATATCATGTACTTTTCACAGATTTAATAAAATTCACTGATGAGGGCCATTATTGTGTGCCGAAACGTTTGAAACAACTTAATTAGTTTCAATTCTCCTGACCCTAAAGCCAACAACTTACATCAACAATTTCTACAAAATTTTTCACAATATTTCTGATTTATGCCCGCCACTTTGTTATAGAACTAAAAACAGGCTTTGCAGTATTAAAATAGTACTCTTCATTAATAATAATTAAAAATGTGCGAAAACGGTCGTTTTAAGTGTTTTTGGCCATTTTTATGATTTTTGCCGCCATATTGGATCCATCATTTTGTTATGTAATTATAAATAATCTGTGGAATATTTTAGCAATAATGTTTATGAATACTACAAAATCGTAAAAAGCTAACTAATTTTAAATGCTTTTTGCAATTTTTCGGATTTTTGCCCGCCATATTGGATGCGCCCTTTTGAAAATTATAGAAAATTGTGATAACTTGTTTTTTAAAGATATTTACACATAAATTATATAATGATTAATAATTTACATGATGTTATAACAGCTATTTCAAAGATACCTATTTTTCACATTTTTCTGTCGTGAAAATCGACATTTTTCGGGGCGCCATCTTGAATTTTTAAATTTCCTACCCTATAGGTTTTTAGGTATAAACATTGCGTGCACTGATTAGACAGATCACAATTTTGGCATTTTTCCGGAAAAAGACGCCATATTTAATTTTCCTAAAGAGATAGGTCAATTTTCTAAACGGATTTGAAAAGAGTGACCTAAAAAACATAGGATTCTGAAGTTTGATAATGTTTCATTATCGTTAAGTAATATTCCTGTAAAGCATGGACTTTTGTTATAAAATTCCATTGCTGATATAAAATGCGATAGCAACGTATTGAGGTTTTGAGGTTAAGATTAAATTTTACAATTCAAGAGCGAACTGCTCGCAGTAAAAACGTGTATCAAAAACCAGTAGGATGAAAACATAAAAGGCTATTTTTCATTTCAAACCTGATTAAAATAGTTCGTTTTTTTCAAAAAAAATTTAACAAATTTGTATGAAATGTTTCTGAAATTTTTCTAGAAAATTTCACTAATTTTCAGTTTATTTTAAACTTGGAGTATTTTATTCGTGTCAAGAAAAATGAACTAAATAGTAGATTTTCGTAAGTTTTCATAGCAGACAATAATTATTTATAGATTTTTGTAGATATATGGATGATTTACATTAAAGTGGCAAAAATAATTCTATCCTGCAACGAATTGACTAATTCTTCGACCAGAAGTTCGCTCTTGTATTTTGACATTTATTCCTAACCTGAAAATCTCAAAATCATCGCCTTTTAGCAGCAATGGAATTTGATAACAAAAATGATAAAAAATGCCATGCTTCAAAGGAATATTACTTAATGATAATGTTCATATCAATGGAAAATAATAACTTAAACATTACCTCATGAATAAAAATATACTAATGTTATACTAGTCTTACTCAGAAGCAGCAAAGTACCATTTAACTCGTTGCACTTAACCTTTGCCACAAAAAAAGCTTCATATTTAGATGTATGGGATTTTCACGTCTCCCGAAGATTTGATAAATACTCACACTGTAAAAAAAACAAAAACAAAACCTACAAAAGCACAAAGACACACTTCTGCACTCTATTTTAGCCTGCCCAACATGCCCATTATCGACTTTGAATTTCGATTCGATTATTATTCCCAGCAGTGATCCAAAAATACTTGCGCATACATGAACTGTACAGTGCTCATTGGCTCGCTCTGGTTCGCGTACTTATTTTAAAATCAAGTACAACGCTCACCGTAGCCAATGAACTTCACTAAAATCCAAGCAAGCGCAGATCAAGGCAGGGCAGCTCCGTTGGGATCACTGACTTCACGAAAACACGTGTAACGTTCTGTCACTGGCTAAGACACTGATGCTTTGTGTCGCACGCGTGTAGCTATCAAAGAAGGGATTGCTGTCACTGACGCCTCATGCCACACGCACATAGCAAACAAAATCCATTATCGTGACAATCGAACACGACAATACCTATAGATTTTATCTTAAGGATCAAAGAAATATCAGCAAAGAAATAATTTTCTTGAATGGATTGCCTAATATTTTGCATCTAAACAATATTAAATTAACTGAAGTAAACAATTCCTTGGTGCAAAGATAAAAAAAACAAAGAAAAAATATAGAAACGCATTTCCTTGAATCAAGTAAGCTTTTTTATAAGTGATTCTACTGAAAGAGGGAACACAGTTACTGTATCAAAATTATTCTGACAGTAGATAATAATAACATAACTAAAATTTAAGAAATTTAAATCCGATTAAAATCCAAATTGAAAATCCTATTTACCGTCCAATCATCAAATAGATGAAAACTCATGTAAAAAAAAGAATCCAATGACCAAGTTTGGACCCAAAAGAACAAACAAAAAATGCTCTAATTGTAATCTTTGTTTATTCGTTTTGGTCCAATTTTGTTCGTTGGATTTTTGTTTTTTTACAGGATTTTTCATCAATTTTATGATTAACCATTAAATAGGATTTTGAATTTGGATTTTAATCTGATTTAAATTTCTTAAATTTTAATTTAGCTAACTTGGATTGCAGGTAATTCCTATTTCAGGTTTGTTTACAGTGCGTTTTCCTTTTGATCCTCACAATATTCTTGGGTGTCAGTGAGTGAGAATCGTGGTGGTGGTGCTGTTCCTGTCGGCTTGAATTTAAATTTTTTTGCCCTGGTAAGGGCAAAACGTTGGTAATATAATTTACTTTTTTATTTTCAATGTTCTTTTTTTGTGAGTTTATACTATTAAAAATAGAGAATGCGAAGGAAGAAAAAAGGGGACCTTGTAGTTTAGAAGAAAATCCGCCAGGGCGCGACGTACGCCTCTCTCACAACAGAAATGACGCGTCCAGTGTTTAAGAGAGCAGCCTGTTGCGAGGCTACCATGATCAAGATACGGCTCCTTCAGGGCGAGACTCTTCTATTGCACTACGGTCAAGCTGACACTTGCTTTTTTATTAATATTCCATACATTTTTGAGAATGTTTCCCTTTACAAGTTTTGAAAAAATTCTCGAAATTTTAAACATTACTGTGCAAGGACTAAAAAGTGAATTACCATCTATCATAGATTTGGAATTTCCCTCACGAAATGTTGGAAAATTTCCTAAACTTTTGGAGAAATTCCTACAATTCTTTGAGATTTTCCCTGGCAAACATCCTTTTCTTGATTAATTTTTTCTAGAGAGGCATAAGAAAGAAATTTACATTTATAGAACATTTACGAAAATTTGAAGCATTTATTGTTTAAACAAATATACATCATAATTACTACATTTATTTTTACAAAAATAATCTAGAGTGAAATAAACATATACTTTATTAAATTAAATAGTTGTTAGAAATCAGATAATTCGAGAAACTCAGGGAATGTGAGAAATGAACCTGCCAGAGTTAGGGAATTTTCGAAAAACTTAAATTAAATATAATTTTATTATTATGGTTAAAAATCGAAACTATTTGGTTGGAAAATTGATTTCTTGTGGTTGAGAATTAAAACTATTTTGTTAAATATTTAACTTCTTTAGTTGAATCATCACGTTTTCCTTGAGAAGTCATCATTTTTGGTTAAAAATTCAACTATTTATTTGGAATTAGAACTAAGATGTTAAAAACTCATTAATTTGGTTGATGAATCATCATGTTAGTCCCCAAATCCTCTTCTTTTTTCGTTAAAAATTTTATTATTTTGTTAAAAATTATGTTTTGTAGTTGAAAATTAATTGTTTTAATGGAAAATGTAACTTTCACCTGTTGGTTCAAAATTTATCTTTTTAAGTCGAAAATTTAAATATTTGTTTAAAAATTCCTATATTTGATAGAAAATTCGAATTTTGTGGGAAAATATTTAATCTTCTTGGCGAATAATTCATCTTTTTGGTTTAAAATTCTTTTAAAAGTCAAATATTTGTTTGAAAATTTTTTTTACTTTGTTAAAACTTAACCTATTTTGCTAGAAAATTGATCTTCTTGGTTGAAAATTAGTTTTTTCTAATTTAGAATTTATTTTTTTAACTGAAAATGTAACTGTTCCTTTTTTAGTCAAAAATTTATCTTTTTTGATAGAAATTTAATCTTCATCGTTCAAAATGATACTATTTTGTTCAAAATTGACTTTGTTTTTTTTTGAAAATTAAGTTTTTTACTGAAAATGTAATTAGTCTATATTTATTTGAACATTCATCTGTTTCTCATTATTTAAAACTTCATGCTTTTCGTTCAACAATATTTTCTGTGGCTGAAAATGTAACTATTTAAAAAAAAAAATTGTTCCGTGTTTGGTTGAAAATTTATTTTACTAACTGAAAATTTAGGTATTATATTTTTGGTAGAAAATTTATCTGTTTAGTTGAAAATTCATTCCTTTGGTTAAAAACTAATTTTTGTTTTAGTTGAAGATTTATAATTTAAGTAGAATATTCACTTGAATTTTTCCATTTTTATGCAAAATTTAACTCTTCTAATAGAAATTTAATCTTTTTTGTTAAAAAATGTTCTATTTTGTTGAAAATTTAACTATTCTATTTTTTTGTTTTTTCATAGAAATTCATCTCTCGGATTGAAAATTCCACTATTTGTTCAAAAATTCATATTTTGGTTTGAAAATTCATAAACGTGATTAAAAATTATTTTCTTTAGCTGAAAATTCGTTTCTTGTTAGTTGAAAATTAGGTTTAAAAAAGTTGGTTTTGTTTTGTAAATTATCTTTTTAGTTGAAAATTTATATATTTCATATCTTTCATGTTTCATACTAACTGTATCTTTTTGATAGAAATTTTTATCTTTTGCGTTTGAAATTGAACTATTTTGTGGACGATTAATTTTATTGGTTGAAATTTGATTTTTTTGCGTGAGCATTTATTTTTGGGTTGAAAGTTCAACTACTTGGTAAAAGTTCATATTTTTGGTTCAAGGTTTATCATTTTAGTTAAAAATTAATTTCTTAGGTTCAAAATATATCTTTTTTTATTTGAAAACTTAACTAAAAAGTGTTTAAAATGTATTTAGAAATAACATTTTTTTGCATTAATAATATTAATCTTCAAGGTATAAAGTTGGTTTTGTACCTAGAAAAATTTAGAAATTGGAATATTAATTGTTTATGAAATGGACTTCTTTTATCGTTTAAATCAGGCGCCCTTTCCTAATTGAAGCAAAACTTTTTCCCGCGAAATTTAAATACTTTAATTATTATAGAAATTTAATCTTCTTTGTTAAAAATTTTTCTGTTTTATAGAAATTTCAACTATTCTATTTTTTTTTGTTTTTTATAGAAATTCATCTCTCGGGTTGAAAATTCCACTATTTGTTCAAAAATTCATATTTTGGTTCGAAAATTCATGAACGTGATTAAAAATTAATTTCATTAGCTGAAAATTCTTTTCTTGTTAGTTGAAAATTAAGTTAAAAAAAAATTGGTTTTGGTTTGTAAATGATATTTTTTAGTTGAAAATTTATATATTTCATTGAAACTGTATCTTTTTTTGGTAGAAAATTTATCTTTTGGGTTTAAAATTGAATTATTTTGTAAAGAAATTATTTTATTAGTTGAAATTAGATTTGTTTAACTGAAAATTTAATAATTCTATGTTTGTAAAAAAATTTGTATGAAAAAAATTATTATTTTAAAAATTTCGTTTTGTGTTGCTTGAGCATTTATTTTTGAATTGAAAATTCAACTGCTTGGTAAAAATTAATATTTAAAGAAATTGATTTTATTTTCTTTGAAATTTGATTTTCTTTAACAGAAAATTTAATAATTCTATTTTTGTAAAAAAAAAAAAATTTAAGAGAAAAAATTAATTTTTTGTTACTTGAGCATTTATTAATGGGTTGAAAATCCAACTACTTGTTAAAAATTAATTTTATTATTGAAAATTACGTTTACAAAAATTGGTTTTGGTTTGTAAATTATCTTTTTTAGTTGACAATTTATATATTTAATTGAAACTGTAGCTTTTGTGGTAGAAAATTAATCTTTAGGGTTAGAAATTAAATTATTTTATGGAGAATTAATTTTATTGGTTAAAATGTTATTTTTTAAATTGATAATTTAATAATTATATTTTTGTAAAAAAATTTGTATGATAACAATTATTGGTTTTTAAATTTCGTTTTTTGTTGCTTGAGAATTTATTTTTGGATTGAAAATTTAAGTATTTGGAAAAAATTAATTTTATTGGTTGAAGTTTGATTTTTTAACAGAAAATTTTATAATTATATTTTTGTAAAAAAAATGTTATGAAAAAAATTATTTTGTTAAAAATTTCATTTTTTGTTGCTTGAGCATTTATTTTTTGGTTGAAAATTCCACTACTTTGTAAAAATTAATTTTATTTTCTATGAAATTTGTTTTTTTTAACAGAAAATTTAATAATTCTATTTTTGTAAAAAAAATTTGATGAAAAAAAATTATTTTGTTGAAAAATTCATTTTTGGTTGCTTAAGCATTTATTTTTGGGTTAAAAATTCAACCACTTGATAAAAATTCATATTTTTCGTTCAAGGTTCATCATTTTAGTTAAAAATTAATTTCTTAGGTTCAAAATATATCTTTTTTTTTAAACTTAACTAAAAATTGTTAAAAATGTATTTAGAAACAACATTTTTTGCATCAATATTACTAATCTTCTAGGTATAAAGTTGGTTTTACACCTTGAAATTTGGATATTAATTGTGTCTGAATTGGACTTCTTTTACCATTTTTAATTAGGCGCCCTTTCCTAATTGACGCAAAACATTTTCCCGCGAAATTTAAATACATTTTAAGATTTAAATTTAAAATTAATTTTAATAACTTTAAGTGGAAAATTCACTTTAATTATTCCATTTTTTAGGAAAAATTTAACTTTTTTGATAGAAATGTAATCTTTTTCGTTAAAAAATTTTCTGTTTTTATAGAAAATTTAACTATTCTATTTAAAATTGAAGAATCCTAAATAAGATTAAAATAAAATTTAAAATCCTAATTAACGTCTAATCATTAAGTTAATGAGCAGAATTTCCTGAAAATAAAATCAAGAATCCAACGACTAAATTTAGACAATCAGCATAAAATGTTCTCATTCCAGTCCGAAAAAAAATCATCTTCTTCCCTAAAAAAGAAAAGAAAAAGAAGTTCTTCCCTGAAAAAAAAACAAAAACAAAAGAGGAAAGAAAAAATGAGAAGGCAACCATCCAAATCCCCTTCTTGTTTGTTGAAAATTAGGTTTAAAAAAAATTGGTTTTGGTTTGTAAATTATATTTTTTAGTTGTAAATTTATATATTTCATTGAAACTGAATCTTTTTTTGTAGAAAATTTATCCTTTGGGTTTAAAATTGAATTATTTTGTGAAGAATTAATTTTATTGGTTAAGATTTGATTTTTTGGGTTCAAGGTTAAATACTTTAATTATTATAGAAATTTAATCTTCTTCGTTAAAGATTATACTATTTTTTTCCAAATTTCCTTTTTTTTACTGAAAATTTAATTATTTTATATTAAGTTGAACATTTATCTGTTTTTGTCGAAAATTTAAATATTTGTTATTTAATTGAAACTGTATCTTTTTTGGTAGAAAATGTATCTTTTGGGTTTGAAACTGAATTATTTTGTGAAGAATTAATTTTACTGGTTGAAAATTGATTTTTTTTTTTAACTGAAAATTTAATAATTCTATTTTGGTAAACAAAATTATTTTGTTAAAAAATTTGTTTTTTGTTGCTTGAGCATTTATTTTTGGGTTGAAGATTCAACTACTTGGTTATAAGTTCATATTTTGGTTCAAGGTTCATCATTTTAGTTAAAAATTAATTTATTAGGTTTAAAATATATCTTTTTTTATTTGAAAACTTAACTAAAAAGTGTTTAAAATGTACTTAGAAGCAACATTTTTTGCATTAATATTACTAATTGGGATATTTATAGTGTATGAATTGGACTTTTTTCACTATTTAAATTAGGCGCCCTTTCCTAATTGAAGCAAAACATTTACCCGCGAAATTTAAATGCTTTAATTATTATTACTAAGAAAAGAAAACATAATTATTAAAATGCTAATTCAAAATTCTTTTAAATGCTTATTAAATTCTCAAAGCGCATAAAGGTTGAGCATATTCTCGAGCATATTCTCATGCTCGTGAGAATTTCTCCGATTACTTAAACTCTTTAGAACAGTATTATTATTATTATTATTATTACACCATTAAGCCGTTTCCCTTTCGGGGTAGGCGTGACTCACTCGGTAGGGAG
>JAAAKG020137194.1:0-12971 GCA_010014905.2 Druon quercuslanigerum
AATCACCAGAAATTAAAAAATTAATTTAAATTCTTCCAAGTTCTTTCTTCGTAAATTTCGAAAATCTTTCGATTTTCTCTTAAAATTACTTAAAAGTTTGTAACCTTGCAAAAAAATCAAATTTTACTTTTAAATTATTTACATTTTGTTTCAAATTTTAGGAGATAATTTTAAATGTTTTAAAATCTTTTTAAATATTCTCTTAAAATTGATTTATCAAAATAAGAAAATCATAAAAAATTTCCCTATGACTATTACAATTTTTCTAGATTTTTTTTCAACAATTTTGAACATCTTTTTCGATTTTCTCTTTAAATTAATTTTTCAAAATAAAACATTTTAAATTATCCTGGAAACCGCACAAAAAATTAGTATTCTCTTGAAAACATGAATTTTTTTGTAAATGTTTGCAACCTTACAAAATAAAAAAATTAAATGACTAAAAAATACATTTATTACCTTAAATTTACACTCGTCGCCAATTAAATTCGTGATGTCGTCGTCTAAAGGAGCGTGCAGAGCTTTGTTGGCAACTATTAATTCGTTTAATTTTGCTCTTTCCGAGTCATTCAGTTCTCGGCTGTTCAGATTGTTACCCAGAGATGAAAATGCGGAAAATTCCAATTTTATCGCCTCGCAGAGAATCGATTCGATAGAATTAGGAGTGATTGGTAATCTGAAAACATAAATTCATTAATTTATTCTATGCAAAACACACAATACAATAGTATTTATTTAAAATTTATAATATACCTTTTATCATTCCGTTGTTTAAACTTATTTTAGCCGAACAATAAAATCAAAGTCAAATAAAACAGAATTTTCCTCCTTTGCAATTAATTCACTTGAAAAATAAAGTAAAATCTTTAAAAATGGAAAAAATCAAATGTAATAAGATGGAAAAAAGCGAATTTTCAGGTTGTATTAAAGAAAACGATATGCATAAAAAATTTACATTTATTTTATAAAAAAACGCCATTAATTCGTAATTAAAATGTTTTCTACGAAAGAAGTTAAAGAAATCAGTCAAGTTTATGCAAACTGTACAAAATATTACTTTCTTTCACAACATCTGTACAATCGACGAGTTCATATTCAACATGAGTTCACGTTCAAGGTTCATTCCACCCCCGCCCTCAATTTTTAATTCCATCAAGGAAGAAAATCCCAACTCGCACAAACAACTGTTCGAAAAAGGGACAAGTTTCTCAGCTGCCAAGACAGCTAATCTCGGATATATTTCTTTCACCGAAATCCAGAACTGCGCAATTGTCTTTTCACTGAAAGCTACCTTCAGATTCTGGTCATTAGACAGTTTCCAGAGTTCCTGGTGAGCATCAGCTTGCAAACCGGCTTTTATAACCGCATCTATCGAAAAGGGATCTAAAATCCAAGAACATTCATGCAACTGCTGTCGTACAAGAAAATTCTCCGCCAACTGAGCACTAATTTCATTTAGATGGTCCATGAACAAGTTCTTGGTCAATTTAAAATAGTCTTTGTAACTCTCAATTTCCACCAGATTCCAGAGAGCAGGAAATGATTCCAAATGACCCCACTCCATTCTTGATATCCACACCTTCAATTTCTTGAGAAAAGCTTCAACCGTTTTCCTGAGAATCATAACATTTTTGTCCTTTCCTTCAATCGAAACGACGAGATCATTCAAGTGGGAGAAAATGTCGGATAAATAGGCCAATCTGATCATCCACTGTGGGTCCGAAAAAACACTGGCGAGGTAGAATTTCTCTTTCGTTAGGAAAACGGCAACTTCCCTCTTCAATTCCACAAGTAAATTAAAAACCTTCCCTCTCGACAAATACCTCGTGTCGTGAAGCAACATCTGCCGGAAAACTCCGGATTTTTCATTCAGAACAGAAGATAATCGACTCGTAGATGCCTTCACGAAATTTGTAATATTTACAGCATCTTCGAGGACGATCGTCAAATCATTGGAAATCTTGTTCGTAATGAAAGAGTGAAGGTCAATCAAACCGTAACACCAGCTAGCATTTGGTGCCATTTGTTGGATTTGTTTGACAAAAATCGAGTCTATACTCAATTCCGACTTGGAACAGTCGGTGTAAATTGCAACGCAATAGTTCCAATCGAGTTCATAGACCTGGACAGCATTCAAAAAGGTCAGAAGAAGATTATTGTCGGAGAGAGGTTTGCAAAAGAGCAACTTCTCCTCAATATCCTCATCTGATGAAAACCTTACGTAGGTTAGAAGATAAGAGAGACTTTCAAAAATTGGAACATCAATTTGTAGAGCAAATTGCGTGTTTAGTTTATCCTTCAGCTGAAGATATTCCTCCGAAAGGGTAACAGGACTAAGTGCAATAGGATCGACCTCTTCAACACTTCCTGGATTGATCAACTCCTCGATTTTCACTTCCTCGGTTTCGATTTCAGATTTGAGATTTCCTTCACTCTCATCGATCATTACTGGTTCAATCGGATTTTGAGACTCCTCGGGAAGATAATCAAGGTTTGGAGGAGTATTATTTGCCAGTAGAGCCTTCTCAGCATCCGATAATTCCAGAGAGAGTAATTTTTTTCTGAAAAATTCCTCGGCAGGTATTGCTATCTCAGGATGAAGAGTCTTGAAGTGCTTGACGAAGCTGTTCAACGTAGATCGACTCGTGACACCTTTGAGGCAAACCAAACACTGGTAATAATCTTTATAGATCCTAAACCCAAATCTAATGCAATTTTCTTGAAGATGTGAATCGGACTCAAGAACCGGATTCTTGCGTCCCAAATGCTTCAATCTTTCCTTAAAATACTTGATTGGCGCGTTAACCATTAAAGGATGTTTCTTGGCCAAGTGGCGCTTCAATTCTTCAAGATTCAGATTACACTGGGTCAAGATTTCGAGGCAGAAGATACACTGGAGCTTTGAATTATGAACCCTGAATCCCTGCTTCAAAAACATGTCCCTATTCATAACTTGCTTCTCCTTCTCCATTCCCCGCTTCATTTTCTGAAAGTATTCAACCGAAGAGTCCTTGTATTTAGGATGATAATACAACATATGATTCTTTAGAGTCGCTGGACAGTACTGACTCTCCCTTTTTAAAAAAGTCGCACACAAAACGCACTGAACCTTCTCTTTATAAAGACGAAATCCAAACTTGATCAATTCCACATCCCCCATCGGGTAGTGGATCATATCCTCAAACTCGCTCTTGTCCTCCGTCTCGAAAATCTTCCTCAGGAAAAATTCTACGCTCTCATCCCGGACTGACGGATGTTTCGTCTCGAGATGATTTTTCATTTTCGAGGATCTGTTGTATTCGTTGGAGAAGAGCTTAAAACAGAGCATACAAACGTGACCCCTCTGAAGAGACCTGAATCCAAATCGTATCAACTGGATTTCCTTCTCCTGGATGAAGAGCTCGTAAGTAACTTCCGGATTAGATTCGATTTCGACACCCAGGCTCTTCATAACCTCTATCAGTTTGCTTATAAAAAAATCAATCGTCTGCTCTCGGTGCTCGACATGATTAAATCTGAGGTGTCGTTGCAATGCTTTCGGATAGTCAGAGTCGGAAAAGAAAAATCTGGAACAAAAGAGACACTGTTGACACCCGTTGCTTAAAGTCCTCGCGCCGAACTTAATGTAGGGGTTGGACTTTTCCAGGAAGATTTTTCGCTTGAAGGTGTAACGATTCCAGGATTTCTTGATTTTGCTGATTTCCTCTTCAGTCATGGACTCCAGTGTCGGTAGAAGTTTTTCAAAGGTACTCACAGGGTCTTTCTGCAGAGTTGGATGACTAAATTTCAAATGATGGCTCAACCCGGCAAACGTCTCGTTGGAAATGGTATGGTAGCAAGTGAGACATTGGGGATGATTGTTGACGATTCTGAAACCGAATTTCAGGGCTTCTTGGGTAGTTTTTGGTGTAGTTTCGAGGTCGATTGAGCTGCAATTTGAGGGACCACTGCATGTTAATTCAGAGTCCGTTGATTCAATGATTTCAATTGCACGTTTACGCTTAGAGCTTCTTGTGCTCCTCGTGTTTAATGTATTTGCACTCATGTTTTTTTTCCGGGAATAGTTAATTGTCAATACTGACTGCTGGGGGATCGAAACACTTTAGGCACGAATTCACTGTAAGGTTCTAAAATATCAGAAGGAAGGATTTTCGCCCTAAACGACATTAAAATAGTGAATATTTTGAATTTGTAAAATGACACTCATGAAATGGAATGGCGGAAACACACACACAGCTCAACACAGCTGTCTAAAGACTGCACGCAAAGCCTCTCTCTAGTCTCTAACCCCACCACTAACATTATCGTTGAGTCGCAATACAGGAGCGTAACTACAGCGTAACTAGGCGACAGGACAGTGCCGGCGTAAGGAAAAATGTGCCCCTAGACATTTCATTTTAGCCCCCCTCCCCGCCCCATTTTTACATTATCGAAATTCTATTTTACAGGATTTTTCAGTCGTCTCATTTTTAGGAATCTTTTTAAAACTTTCCATTTTTCTTTATAGTTTAACTTTTTGCAATAAAAACCATTTAAAATTTACCCAAGAATCTTAAAAAAATTCGTATACTGTATTGAAAACTTTCAAAATCCTTAAAAAAAACTTAAAAATTTTATTTCAATGTCTTCAAAAATCTACAATTTCGGAAATCTTTTAAAATGTTTTTAAATGATTGAAAATATTATATAAAAAAAATTTTTTTAATAAAAAAATCATTTTAAATTTTCCAGGCAATCTTACAATTTTTTTCTTATGCTGAAATCTTTCCAAATACTTGCAAAGATTCAGAATTTGATTTGGTGATCTACAGAAAGTCACATTTAATTTTTTTGAAATCTTTTTAGATTTTAAATTATTTTTGTAATTTTTTCAAAACTTTTAAATATATATTTTTGAAATAATTTAAATTTATACAAAAATGTGTTTAAAATACTTCAAATTAAAAATTTTTTTAAAGACTTACAGATACCTTTTCAACAATTTTGCAATTTTTTTCAATTTGCTCTTAAAATTAATTTTTCAAAATGTAAAATAATTTTAAATGTCCCTAGGAACTTCAAGATAATTTTTTCATTTTCTTGAATACAGGATTTTTTTTGAAAATTGTTGAAAGCTTGCAAAATTAAAATATTTGCTACACGTTGTTTCAGGATTTTAGGAAAATTTTTTAATGTTTTGAATTCTCTTTTACTTTTTTAGAATCGAAAATCATTTTTTTTTAAATTTCTTCTTTTTCGAAATCTTTAAAAATCTACAATTTGTTTCTATTTTGAATCTTTTCATAAATTTTTTTTTTTAATTTGTTTCTAAACTTCTAAATATCTTTTAAAAAGATTTGCATTCTCTTTGAAATTAAAAAAAAATGCTGCAAAATTAAAAAAGTAGGTACCTTAAAATCTTGGAGATTCTTTTTTAATCATTTTGAAAATTTTTGGAAATGTTAAATTTTTTAAAAATATTCTCTTCAAATAAATGAATCAAAATGAAAATCGTTTTACGTCATTTTAATTTTGTAAATCTTGTTTAATTTTCTGTTTCAATTAATTTTTCAAAATAAAAAAAATATTTTAAATCCTACGAACCTCAAGAAAATTTTATTTATTCTCTTGAATACATGAACTTTTTCTACAATTTTGTAAATTTGTAAAATAACCAAATTTGGGTTTTAAACTTTCTACATTATGTTTAAAATTTTAGGAAATAATTTAAAATGTTTTAAAATCTTTTTAAATATTCTCTTAAAATTGATTTTTCAAAGTAAAAAATAGTTGAGTTTTCAAGTAAAAAAGTAAAAAAATACGCATTATATACCAAAACGATGAACTTTTAACGAAGCAGTTTCACTTTCAACCGAGTAATTTCATTTTTAACCAAAGATAGAATAATTAAATTTTCAATAAAAAAATTAATTTTGAACCAAAAATGAAAATAATATTCAACAAAATAGTTACATTTTTAAACAAACAAATGAACTTTTAACAAAGGAGTTTAACTTTCACCCAAGTAATTTTAATTTATAACGAGATTAAATTTCAACTCAATTGATGGATATTTGACTGGAATACTTGGATTTTCAACCAAAAAGTGGAATTTTTAACCAAAAGGATGATTATTCAAACAAGAAGATTAATTTTCTATCAAAAAGCCGGATTTTCAATAAAAGACAAGAACTTCAACTAAAAAAGAAACATTTTCAATCAAATAGTTTAATCTTCATTTTAAAAAGATCAATTTTCAACAAAAAATGGATTAGTTAAATTATCAGTAAAAAATGTTAGTTTTAAACTAAAATAGTTGAATTTGAGATTAACTTCTACCAAAAATGACAAATTTTCATTGAAAGACGGATTTTAACTCACAAAAAATGCATTTTCGATCAAAAATTTAATAGTTAAGTTTCTAATTTCAAAAATTATTTTTAACGCAAAAAGACGCATTTTCAATTCAACTGATGGCATATTTCATTGATAGTTAGATTGTAAGTGAAAAAATGAATTCTCAAGCAGAAAGATTAATTTCTATCGAAAAATATGAATTTTCATAAAAATACACGGATTTTAAACTAAAAAAGATAAATTTGAATAGTTAAATTTTAAACTAAAAGTTTTTAAAAAATAATCAATTTTACCAACAAAAATATTAACAAAATTCTTAAAATTTCAACTGAAATAGTAAAGTTTTCAGTGAAGAAAAATAATTTTCAACCAAAGAAAAAACAAGTTTTTAATAAATTATCTCATTAGGCAACTAAGGAGATGAATAACAACTTAATATGATGAATCTTCAGCAAAAATATTAGAATTTTATATTTAAATTAGAATAGTTCAATTTTAAATCAAAAGTTAAAAAAAATGTTCAACAACAACACAAATTAACACAGAATTATTAAAGTTTTAACTGAAATAGTAAAAATTGTATCAAAGAAAATTAATTTTCAGTCAACAAAAAACGACTTTTTAACATAAGTTACATTTTCAAGTAGTTTATATTTTCAAATAAACAGAGAAAAGATTAATTTTTAAATTTCCAGTTAAAACAATTAACCTTGAACGAAAAAAAAAACAATGAATTTTAAACAAAGTAGTTAATTATAAAGAATTATTGTTATGTTAATTATTGGATGAAGCTGTCGTTTTCTTTTTTCTTCTGGATTATAAAAACTGTAAGATTATCTAAATAATACATATGTTCATTAATAATAAGCATCAATGGGACAAAGTTGGCCAGCACTTGGATATACAAAATGTAATGTGTAGATTTTTGAAGATTTCGAAAAAAAAGAAACTAAAAATTTTAAAACGTTTTAAGAAAATGAAAAAAAAATCTCAACGATTAAAAAGTTTTACAAAAAGTTTACCAAGTTTAAGAGACATTAGGAAGTTTTAATAAAATAACTTAAAACATGAAAACATTTATAAAAAATTAGAAAAAGCGTACATTTTTAAAGATTTAGAGATAAAAGTGATCAAGCTTCTTAAAATGTTTGGAAGGTTAGAATAACTAAATTTTCTAAAATTCCTGAAAAAATTTTATCTGAATTTTAATTTAAAAAATTAATTTTAAAATAAAATTAACAACGATTTCAAAATATCGTAAGTTATTTTCTGAAATTTTGAAAAAGGATGTGGTCGATTTTGAAGCCAAACTTTTAATAGGCGTGATAAGAAAGTTTTAAAAAATTCGACTAATATAAAAAGACATTTAAAAGTTTCAAAAAGATTCAAAATTAATTCAAAATTTGGAAACAGTTCAAAAAAGTTTTCAAAAATTTACATTTTTGAATATTTGGAAATAATAATTTTCAAGTTTCTTAAGCATTTTAAAAGGTTTTACGATAATAAAAAATATTTCTTGAAATTCATAAAATAATTTAAAATTATGGTTAAAATTGTTAAAAGATATTTATTCGGTCCATAATTTTTTTTAGAAATATTACAAAAATAATTTGAAAAGATTTACAAAAAAAAATAAAATACAAATTTTTGAAAATCACGAAAAAATGATCGAAACTTTCTAAGAAGTTTAAAAGGCTTCAAGAAAATAAAAATAAACTTTCTTGAGATCCCTGATAAAATGCTTGATTGTCTTTTTATTTTGAAAAAAAATTTTTTTTTTCAAAAATTGAAAAATATTTCTACAAAAGTTGAGAAAAATCTGGAAGACTTGAGGACAATTTTTTTAAGTTTTAAATTTTTTTCAAAAATTTAGAAATATTTCGAGTCAGTTTAAGAGAGATTTATTTTCAAAACTTCTTAAGTTTTAAATATATTTTAAACTAATTCCTATTTTTTGTAAAATTTTGCAAAATCCTGTAAAGTAAAAAATTATACTTTTTCAACTTTTTACTTTTTTACTTTTTTAAATATTTAAGAATCTTTTTGAATATTCTTTGGAATTTTCGTTTAAGAATCATTTATATTAGCCTAAAAAAGAATTGTATTTATATCAAATTTTTGTTGTAATCAAAACCATTTATCCCCTCAAATTATAATTTGAATGAATTTTTTTCTCCTTCGTGACTAAAAAAATTTGTTGGGTGAAAAATTGAAATATTTCGTTTAAATTTCATATTTTCATGTTAAAAAATTGAACCGTTTTGTAGAAAATTTTTTCCTTTTTAGAAAAACTTAACTTTTTTCGTTGAAAATGCAACTGGTAAAAAGTAATTTTTTTATTTGAGGATTCAGATATTTTGCTAAAACTTTTTCTTTTTTGGCATGAATTGAACATATTTTTTATTTAAAATTAAAATATTTTAGATTTAAACATAATTAGTTTTATTTAAATTACATATTATATAATTTAATAATCATCAAGATTTTAAAATAATTTAAGAAGTTCTTTTGCAACTTAAAAATAAAATTTTTTTGACTAATTTTAATTATTTCACTTTTCTGAAATTCCAAATACTGGATAGACTACTTCAAATTTTACAAACGGAAGAATAAATTAAACATTTAAAGAAGTAACACCTATTTAGAATAATATTTTTGCTCTGAGTAGAAGAACATAAAATTATAATTCAATAAAACTTACGACATTTGCCTAAAACGGAATAAAATATTTAAAAACATGTAAAACTACACTTGAATCAACTATTATGTCGATATTTTGTCATAATCTAAAGAATATAGTTGAGTTTTCCACTCAAAAAGATCAATTTTGAACCAACAATGGAAGCATTACATTTTTAGTTAAAATAATTATTGTTTAATCAAGAAAACCGGAATTTTCAACATAAAAAATAATTTAATTTTTAACCAAAAACCGTTGAATTAAACAGAAAAATACGAATTTTCAATAAATACTTATATCTCCACCATTAAATAAAACAGACTATTTTTAAACAAAAGAGAGAAATTTTCAAATAAAGAGTTGACTTTTCAAAAAAAAAATTTTAATCAATAAAGAAAAAAAAATCTCATTCAAAATGTTAAGTTTTCAAGTCAAGAAGACAAATTTTAGATAAAAAAGTTTAATTTAAAACCTAAAAATATAGATTTTCTACAAAAAAAATGGAATTTTCAATCCAAAGAAGACGAGTTTTCAACAAAATAAGTGAAAAAGTGAAGTAGTTAACCAAATAAAATTTTTTGAACCAAAATGATTATTCTTTAACCCAGAAGATGAATTTTCTACAAAAAAAAGACAAATTTTAAACAAAATAAATTAGTTTTTAACGCAATAGTTCAATTTTTAACCAAACAGATAATTTTTTAACTAATAAGATTTTAAATCTCTAAAAAATAAATTTTCGACATGAAAATGAAAAAGTTGAATTTTTAATTAGAAAAAATTAATTCATAATCACAAAGATTAACTTAATAAAGAACAATAATTTTCTACCAAAACAGACTAATTTAAAACAATATAAATGAATTTTTAACGAAATATTTCAATTTTTAACCAAATAGATAATTTTTTAACTAATAGGATTAAATGTCTCTAAAAGATAAATTTTCGACAAGAAAATGAAAAAGTTAAATTTTTAGTTGAAAAAAATTAATTTTTAATCACAAAGAATAATTTAATCAAGAACAATATTTTTATACCAAAAAATACGAATTTTAAACAAAATAAATGAACTTTGAACTAGAAAAGATCAATTTTCCATTAAAAATCTAAATTTTCAACAAAAGATCAAAGTTATATTTTCAATCAAAAAAATAAATTTTCAACAAAAAAAAAATTCTCAGCCTAAATATTATTTTTTAAACTAAGAAGATTAAATGTTTTTACGAAAAAGACAAATTTTGCATAAAATACATGAATTACTCGCCAAATAGTTAAATTTATATCTAAAAAGGATCAATTTTTAACCAGAAATGAAATAGTTACATTTTCAGTTAACAAAATTTATTTTTAACCATAAATTTAACAACTTTTCAACACAATATGTTAATTTTCAACAAAATAGTAGAGTTTTTAAGCAAAGGAGACGAATTGTGATCCAAAAATTGGACTTTTAAACCAGAAAAGATGGAATTTAAACAAAAAAGTTATATTTTAACCTAATAGTTTAATTTTCACAAAATACACAGAATTTTCAACTGAAAATGCAATAGTTGATGTTTCTACCGAAAAATTTTTACTTACACTTAAAAGCAGTTAAATTTAACCAAAAAAGATGTATCTTTAATCAATTAGTTTAATTTTCAACCGAAAAATATTAATTTCATATAAAAAAGAAAATTTTTCAACAAATGAATTTTCACGAAAAAAATTTTATTTTAAATCAAAAAAAGTTGCATTAAACCAAAAAGGAAGAATCTGTAATAACATAGTTAGAAAATAAATCACATTATTAACATTTCATAATTAAAATTTTTTTGAATCTTGAAAAATATTGACATATTGAAAAATTGCAAAATATTGTATGTAAAAATTGCTTTTACGCTAAAATAAATATTTTTCACGAAAAATAATAGTCTGTTTATGTTACTCAAGCAGAAGAAATTTTAGTTTCCACATATTGAAATTTTTCCAAAAAAGTGTGCATGTAACACAATGAAAAAAATTTTTTTTTTTTTACTTTTTACAGAAATCAGAATTTAAAATGTTTTTTTTTTACTTTTTATTTTTTTATTACTGTTCAAAATTCAAATAAACTTAGAAATTACAAATATTTGAGAACAATAATTTTTAAATTTGGACATCTTAAATTAGAAGTTCCATTATTTTCCTTTTCTCTTTTTTATTTTTGTTTTTTAATTAGAATGAAGAAATTTCAGAGTATGTGTCTAAGTCCGACTGTTAGATTCTTGTTTTTATAAATTTCGATAAATTTCGCAAGTAAATTTAAATGTTGGACCTTCAACAATTATTTAAATTTTAATGAATTCTGAATTAAATTTCTTAAATTTTAAATCTAACTTCTAGAATGAAAGCAAAAAAAAAACACAAAAATCAAGAAAATTATTCTCTTACCTTTGAACATCCTGAAGAACATCCCTCGTTACATCATCAGCAGTTTTGTTCCAATCACTAGTACTCGGTTCCGCCGTTTCAAGCTTCGCCTCATCAGAAGCCGGATTCGTGATCAAATTCGTCAAAATCGGATTCTCAACCTGAGAATGCTGCGTCTCCAGAACATGCCGATTCAAATGATCCGCACTTCTATCATTTTTAAATTCATCCTCA
Organism: Druon quercuslanigerum; assembly: GCA_010014905.2. NCBI lineage: Eukaryota > Metazoa > Arthropoda > Insecta > Hymenoptera > Cynipidae > Druon > Druon quercuslanigerum. The sequence goes on from JAAAKG020137194.1 coordinate 11,642, forward strand.
AGCCCTTCCTTCGAATTTCTTTCCCGCTCTCCATTCTTATCACGGGGATCAACAAAATTTTGTTCCAAAAATTCCGAAATAGACGGATCTTCTGTCAATTTAGAGATCGTTTGCGGATCCATCATAATTTTCATGAGAACATCTTGATTCTCAAAAATTCTCGCAAGTAAAAGAGGATTGTTCACCATTTTAGCAACCAATTCAGGATCCTGGGCGATTTTCATAGCAAGATTTGAACCCTTGGAGCGCGATTCCCTTGGTTTCAAACAAACTGTTTCCTCTGCAGTTCCCGAATTAAAACACGCCTCTGAAACGGGTCTCCCTCTCAAAACACTTTCCTCGTAAGGAGTTCTCTTCTCGAAATTTGGCTCGAGCCGCTGATACGATAAGGAGCTTTTCTCGGCGAAATTATCCTTAAATCTCTCTCTTAGGCTTTCAAAATTTGATGGTCCACTTTCATCCTCCATTTTCCTCTCAACTGAGCTTTTATTATCAACAGATATGATATCCAAATTGGTATAAATCCTCTTTGACGGAGAGCCACTCTCCATTATCTCGTTGGAATAGAAATTCAAGACAGAACTGGACTCTTTCAACATCTCGAGGGTCTTCGAACCGGCAATGTCCGAATTTTGTGGAGGGCTCGAGGGACTGGGAACACTAGCTGCCGTCACAGGACTCATATTGTCAATTACAGTCAGCCTATTTGAATCCAGGTCCGTGTATTTTCTGTCAGACTCCCAGAAGTAGGTTTCCGACATGGTGGAAGCGGTAGAAACGACCGAGGCTACAGACACGGAAGTGTCATTGTCAAAATTCGATTCCTCAACTGACTCTCGCTTCATTTTGGTTACTTTTGAATCGCCTGCATTGGGCCTTTTCTTGGCACGATTTTGCTCGATTTTTTGGCGTTTCAGAACCTTGTCTTCTTCTGACATTATGTACTCTTTTCGCATTCCTATGATGAAGCACTTGTCGAGTCTACATTTCTGACAAAAGCGGCGCGTCACGGGAGTGATACTGCAATTTTCCGTGAAAGGACAGCGGAAGTCCTGAAAACATATTAACTGGGTCAGACGTCACAGCTTTAAATGGTCCAAAAAGAGAGGACATAGGACAATTTTTAAGGAAAACAGGGAATCCTAAACTTGAAAAGGAATTTTTAACAAAGTAGTTCAATTTTTCAACCAAAAAAAGATGAATGATTAACGGAAAATGTAATAGCTAATATTTTAACCAAATAAGATTTTAAAAGACGAATTTTCAACAAAACAAAGGAATTTAAAAGAAAATTGATCAATTTTTAACCAAAAATGGAATATTAAAATTT
>JAAAKG020137196.1:0-12971 GCA_010014905.2 Druon quercuslanigerum
ATATAACGAAAAATGTCATATTTGATATTTCAATCGAACAGTTATTTTTCAATCTAGAAGTTAATTTCAACCATATAATTGAATTTAAAAACATTTATAAAATTTTCAACAATATAGGTAAAATTTAAACTAAATTGATATCTCATTAACATAAAAATCTAATTTTCAGACAGATGTTCAATTTTCAACCACGTAATTGAATTTTCAATCAAAAAATTTAATTTTCAACAAAAAATATAATGGTGGATGTTTGAACTAAAAGAAGATATTAAATTTAAATAAAAAATAGTCGAAATTAAGGTTCGTCCACTCAACGCCGCCACAAAGGCCAATTGAAAAATAAAATAAGCCAAATTTTTTGCTTTTTTTGCTAATTTAATGCTAAAAAAAATTATTTTGCTCTTTAACTTCCGAGAACAGGGTGGCGGCGCTAGCACGACGTTCCACTCAGCGCCGTCACCTATGAAAACTCACGAACAATTCTTATAATGAGATGAACGATCAGGGGAGATTTTTTTGCTCTTTTTTTCTCTCAGATGAGATATATTAGGTTTTGAAAAAAACTATCCCTGACTCGTACACACCTACCCCTCGTGATCAAAATCTGTTTGAAAGTGGGAAAACCACCTGGGAAAATGTAAATTTCCCTCTCATTATAATGTACCCCAAAAGAGTTCAAATATGTATTAAAAGTATTTTGATCACAAGGCGTAGATGTTTGCGGCTTAGGGGTGGTTTTTGAGGAACGTATTATATATCATCGGAGAGCAACAAAAGAACAAAAAATATCAAACAACAGTGTTTTCCGAATTTTATTATTTTTGATGATTTTTTCAAACATATATATGTACCGCTGCACACGCTAACGTGGAAGGGTAGTTTTTAGGAAAAATTATAATAAGATCGAAATTTTCAAGGGTCAAGTAATTAATATAAAGTTGTAAATCATCTTTACATTGCTCAAGGTGGTTTTCCTACTTTTAAAACGTTTTTGATAACGAGGGGTACGTGTGTACTACTTAGGGGTAGTTTTTGGAACGCATTATGTATCATCTGAAAGCAAAAAAGAGCAAAAATATCAAAAAACAGTGGTGTCTAAATTGTATTATTTTAAATGTTTTTTACATACATGTATGAACTCTGATGCATATACTCACGTGGAAGGGTAGTTTTTGGAAAAATTATAATGAGAGGGAATTTTTTAAGTGACAAGTAATTAATTTGGAGCTCTAAATCATCTTTACACTGTTCAAGGTGTTTTTCCGACTTTTAAAACTTTTTTTATCAGGAGAGGTAGGTGTGTCTGACTTAGGGGTAGTTTTTTGGAACGCATTATATATAATCGGAAAGCAAAAAAGAGCAAAAAATATCAACAAACATTGGTTTCTGAATTTTATTATTTTAAATATTTTTTACGTACGTGTATGAACTCCGATGCATACAATCACGTGGAAGGGTAGTTTTTGAAAAAATTATAATGAGAGGGAAATTTTGAAGGGCCAAATAATTAATATAAATTTCTAAATCATCTTTACATTGTTCAAGGTGGTTTTTCCACTTATAAAACTTTTTGATCCCGAGGAGAGGGGGTGTATGACTTAGGGGTCGTTTTCTGGAAGGCATTATATATCATCTGAAAGCAAAAAAGAGCAAAAATATCAACTAACAGTGGTGTCTAAATTGTATTATTTTAAATGTTTTTTACGTACATGTATGAACTCTGAGGCATATACGCACGTGGAAGGGTAGGTTTTGGAAAAATTATAATAAGAAAAATTATTATAATTATAATAATTTTAATTTTTAAGTGACAAGTAATTAATTTGGATCTCTAAATCATCTTTACATTTCTTCAAGTTGGTTTTCTCACTTATAAAACGTTTTTGATCACTAGGGGTAAGTGTGTCCTACTTAGGGGTCGTTTTTGGGGGAAATTATAATAAGAGGGAAATTGTTAAGGGTCGAATAATTAATATAAAGTTGTAAATCATCTTTACATTGTTCAAGATGGTTTTCCCACTTTTAAAACGTTTTTTATCATGAGGGGCAGGTGTGTATGACTTAGGGGTAGTTTTTTGAAACGCATTATATATCATCGGAAAGCAAAAAAGAGCAAAAAAATATCAAAAAACATTGGTTTCTGTATTTTATTATTTTAAATGTTTTTTACGTACATGTATGAACTTCGATGCCTACACTTACGTGTGAGGGTAGTTTTTGGAAAAATTATAATGAGAGCGAAATTTTCAAGTGATAAGTAATTAATTTGGAACTCTTAATCATCTTTACATTGTTCAAAGTGGTTTTCCCACTTTTAAAACGTTTTTGATCATAAGAGGTAGGTGTGTCCGACTTAAGGGTAGTTTTTGGGAAACGTCTTACATATAATCTGAGAGAAAAAAAAGAACAAAAAATATCAACTGACAGTGGTTTTCGAATTTTATTATTTTTGATGCTTTTTTCGTACATATAAATCTGGCAATGCACAAGTTTACATGGTAGGGTAGTTTTTAGGGAAAATTATAATGAGAGGTAAGTTTTCAAGGGTCTAATAATTAATATAAAGTTCTAAATCATTTTTACATTGTTCAAGGTGGTTTTCCCACTTTTAAAACGTTCTTGATCACGAGGGGTAGGTGTGTCCGAGTCAGGGGTAGTTTTTGGGGAACGTGTTATATATAATCGGAAAGCAAAAAAAGAGCAAAAAAAATATCAACTAACAGTAGTTTCCGAATTTTATTATTTTTGATGCTTTGCTCATACATATAAATGTTCGGCTGCACACTTTCACGTGAAAGGGTAGTTTTTGCGAAAAATTATAATGAGATCGAAATTTTCAAGGGTCATGTAATTAATATAAAGTTGTAAATCATCTTTACATTTTTCCAGGTGATTTTCCCACTTTGAAAACGTTTTTATTACGAGGGGTCGGTGTGTACGAGTTAGGGGTAGTTTTTTGGGAAAAGTAGTATATATCATCAGAGAGCAACAAAAGAGTAAAAAAAATCTCTATTAATTGTTCATCTCATTATAATAATTTTTCGTGAGTTTTCATAGGTGGTGGCGCTGAGTGGACGTCGTGCTAAAACCACCACCCTTTTCTTGAAAGTTAAAAGAGCAAAAAAAATTTTTTTAGCATAAAATTTGCAAAAAAAGCAAAAAATATGGCGTATTGCATTTTTTAATTTGCCTTTGTGGCAGCGCTGAGTGGGCCGACCTTTGAAATTAACCAATAAGGTGAATATATTAGTAAGAAATGTGATATTTGATATTTCAACCAAAAAGTTATTTTTCAACCAAATAGTTTAATTTTCTATAAAAATAATGGAATTATCAACTTAAGTGTTGAGTTTTAAAAAACTGCTTTTAACCAAGAAGTTTGTAACCAAAAGAGATTTGATTCCGAATATAAAATATTATAGTAGAATTTTGAATTTAGAAAAATTAACTTTCACCCAAAAATATTTGAATTTTCCTATTGGATTCCACTAATTCAGTTCGCATCAAAACGAACAAACTAACAACGAGAAAAAAGGGAACTTTCTTGGAAATTGCCGAAAAAAAGAAATTTTTTAAAACCAACTTTTTAACTGATTTTCATTTTTTCAAAAATATAGAAGAATTGTTGTTCACATTTATTTTTCCGCTTTAATTCACATTGTAGTTAAAATTATTTTATTTGTAGTTTTTCATCAACTCAGACATCTTCTTTTTCGCTTCTTTTTGAAACTTTTCAAAAATATCTGCAATATTTTATGAAAGTGTAGAAGAAAATTCGAAATTATAATATCAATCTTGATGCGTTTTTATTTTCAATAGAGCAGACGAAAGGTGAAACAAATTTCAATATAGGGCCATATTCAATAATGTTTAAAGGGAAAGAGGCTGGTTAACTGTCGCATGTGAAACTTGATTTCTCTTGTTCGAGGAAAATCAGAATCAGGATGGTGGGAAAATGAGTTTCCCAGGTGTGTTTATCTCCTAGCCCAGGGAGATGGCATTTATCACGTGGATAGGAAGAACCCAGGCCTCTTTTTCCTCCTAGTTTCCTTTCTTCTGTCATCCCCTTTTTTTAAACTTTTTCGCCACGTTCTTCCTTAACTTTCCTTTTCTCTTTAAGAAGAGCAGAAGCGTATTTTAATAGTAAACTCAGCCTTCGTCGCCTTGGGAACAATGACTTTCTTTGGTTGCCACCAAGATTCTAAAAGATTGCAATTCGATTCGAGAGATTTCGATTTCCTTGCTGAACAATGGGGAATTAACGAACTAACTCAGGTACTTTCTCAACGAGTCTTTCTGTCGACTTTTATTTTTGGTACTTTTTAATCGAATATGCGCAGAAAAAAAGACTTATGTGTTTGTACTTTTTTATGTTCAACAACAACAAAAATTTTACACTAAAAATTAATTTTTCTTTTTGTATGGAACGCACTATTCGCCTTTTCTAGTAGCCTTTCCTTCATTATGTAAAACGTGAAAATGCAATCTTCCGCCATTTCCAGTAGTCCCTTATAACTAGTCTAGAAGGATATAAAAATGAGCATTATTGAATCAACGTGATTTTTGAGAAAATATAGCTGAAAAATATAGGGAAGTGTAGACACATACTCTTACCCCTTTACCAGTAGCTGTTCTTTTTATTATGTAAAGATTAAAATTACACCAATACCCCATTTCCCGTAGGCTATTTCAATCTTAAGGTTAGAAAAAAAGAGACACTCTTCATCCGCTTCATCCTACAATCTAGGATGTAGCGTGTTTTGTTAAGAGGTCTTTATCGGAAAAAAGATGGGGTTGGATAAAAACACACACTTACCCTTTTTCCAGTAGCTGTTCTTTTTATCCTGTGAAAAGTGAATATATATCGATGTTCCATTTCACATAAACTTTCTTTGCATTACGTGAAACGTGAAAATACAAGTGAAGATGCAATTTCCAGTAGTAAGAAAACACCCTTACCCCTTTTCCAGTAGTCGTTCTTCTTCTTATGTGAAAATTGAAAATACACCAATACCCCATTTCCAGTAGCCCCCTTCAAATTTCAGGTTAGAAAAAAGGGACTGATTTATTGCAATTGCAGATAATGGTAGACAAAGTGATATTGATATGCGTATTGGGAAAATTGAAAATACACAAATACCCATTTCCAGTAGCCCCTATCAATCTTCAGGTTAGAAAAAAGGGACACTCTACATCCGCTTCATCCTACAATCTAGGATGTAGCGTGTTTTGTTGAAACGTCTTTATCTGAAAAAGGATGGGGTTGGATAAAAACACACACTTACCCCTTTTCCAGTAGCCGTTCTTTTTATGATGTGAAAAGTGAAGATATATCCATATCCCATTTCACATAACCTTTCTTTTCATTACGTGAAACGTGAAAATACAAGCATACTCCATTTCCAGTAGTAAGAAAACACCCCTACCCCTTTTCCAGTAATCGTTCTTTTTATTATGTGGAAATTGAAAATACACCAATACCCCATTTCCAGCAGCCCCTTTCAATCTTCAGGTTAGAAAAAAGGGACTGATTTATTCCAAATGCAGGTAATGATAAACCGAGTGACATTTATATGCGTATTGGGAAAATTGAAAATACTCCAATACCCCACTTCCAGTAGCCCTTTTTAATCATTAGGTTAGAAAAAAAGGAACTGATTAATTCCAAATACATTCTACATCCGCTTCATCCTAAATTATAGGATGTAGCGTGTGTTGTTAAAAGATTTTTATCTGAAAAAAGATGAAGTTGGATAAAAACACACAATTACCCCTTTTCCAGTAGTCGTTCTTCTTATTATGTGAAAAGTCAACATACAACCATATCTCATTTCCGCTAACCTTTCTTTTCATTATGCGAAAATTTAAAATCTAACCATATCCCATTTCCCGAAAGCTTTCTATTCATTTTGTGGAAAGTGAAAATACAACCTTACCCGATTTCAAGTAATTAATCCCTTTAAATCTGAAGGTAAGAAGAAAAGGGACACACGCCCAACCCTTTTCCAGTAGCTGTTCTTCACATTATGTGAAAAGTGAATAAACAATTATGCAAAAATTGAATATATGAGCATATCCTATGTCACTTAAACATTTTTTTTATTATGTGAAAAGTGAAAATACAACCATACCCCATTTCCAGTATTAATAAGGCTCTTGGAGACCCTTAGCTCCTTTCCAGTAGCCGTTCTTCTCATTATGAAAAAGTGAACATACAACCATATCTCATTTCCGCTAACCTCTCTTTTCATTATGCGAACATTAAAAATGTAACCATATCACATCTCCCTTAAGCTTTCCTTTCATTATGTCAAAAATTAAAATGGAAACATATCACGTGTGTATTAACCCCGTTACCCTCAACTTATCTTTTATCACGTGCAAAGTGAAAATCGAGGTGAAAATTGAACCAAATCCTATTTCCAGGAATCATTATTTTCATTATGTGAAAAGTGAACATACAAAAATATCCCATTTCCGTTAACCTTTCTTGTCATTATCTGAAAATTGAAGATAGAGCTATATTCTATTTTCATTAACCATTTTTTTCATAACGTAAAAGGTGAAAATACAACCATACCTTATTCATAAAAAAGTATTTAAAAACTAACTTTTAAGAGAGATCCGTAAATGATACAGATAGCAAGTAAAGATACTTGAAACCTTCAACCATTGATTAACACGGATTCGCCGACAACAATTATTTTGAGATGTTAGTCAATAATATGCCGATTACAACAAAAATTAAACTTTTATTTTTGGAAAGATAAATTAAAGTAAGAATAGTTATCGACAATTATTTGAACTAAATCCTTCTGACAACCATGACCTTTTGACATTTCTCACGTTAACGACAGTTTAACATGAATTGCATAGACGTTAAGAATCAGAGGTAGAGAAATTGGAATTTAAAGACATCTGTTATCGCTCTGTTTGTCACGCATGCAACTGAAGAAACTCAGAATATATTTCCATACCCTTATTTTCATATAATACCGTAAAGCGGGGCTTATCCGAACATGTAGAGTAAAGTGGGATTTTTTATACCCATTTTTATTCAGAAAACGCAAAATATTAAGTCATTAAATGCAAAAATTTCTTGGTCTTTGTTGTTTCTTGTCTCTTCAATATGCCTCAAATATTTCTTTAAACCAAGTTGGTCCAAACAGTTAGCACCTGCTAAGGATTAAAAACTCATAACCGATAAAACTTGTTATTTTATAATAATTGATTTTCGAATTAAAAATTCGGAACCTACTGGTTTCAACTACTATGGGCATGTACAAAAAAGTTCCATCAAGATAATATTTCTTGTCTCAAAATGAAGCATTCGCGGTCTAAACCTGTTAACTGACTTTTTTTTGTATTTTATGGAATATTTTTTGTATGCACTTAATATCCCGCAAACGAAACGGCCAATTTCGTTTTAGTTCTTTTTTTATAAATGTTCAAAAATCGCGTTTTTGTATATACAGCATAGGTCCACGGTATAAATTTTCCTTCACCGTGTAAAATTTCTGAAATGTCAGTTAGCAGAGTTAGACTGCAAACCCTTCAAATAATCAAAATATTGAAGAGGGCATTTAAAAGAGCATTAAGTTAAAAAAAGTATGTTTCCAGAAATAAACCAAACACAACCAATTTGCTACATTCTCTTTTTCTTATTATTTATCCGGCTTTTTTATACTACCAGGTTCCAACATGTTTCGAAGTATTTTAGGCTTCCTTTTTAGGGACCTTGATAACAGGAAATGACTAGAAAATGTTTTTATCGTATGCTAATGTTAACTAAAAATGTAGATATGAATTTAAAATTAGGGATTCTTTTTCTTTGACTATATTAAAGGAACAAGACAACAAAAGGATAAGTTTGTCATGATAGAGTGAAATGAAAATTTCGTTTAGTATTTTCATCATTAATTTCACACAGATTGACAGTTAAACAAATTTAAAAAAGTGTTTCATGGGCATGTACATAAAGAGAGAGGTAAATAATACAATTAATTGAAAAACAGAAATACAATAAAGCTCTTGATTGTTTTGTTAATTCTTATAAGAAAGCGTAATATTTTAAAAGTTTTAGGGATTATTGTTTAAACAATTAAAAATGTGTCAAAAAGTTCTCAAAAATATTAAATATCAAGAGAGTTTTAATCAATATTTGCACACAACAAAAATATTTTCTATTATTTGTTAATTTAAAATGTTCCTAATGAGGAAGCTTAAGAGGCTTCGAAATTTGTTGCACCTTAATTTTATTCCTTTTAGTCCCTTTTCCAAAACTCATGATTAATATTGTATAAATATTTGAGTGCAAAACATCTATTTCTTTAACGTATTCTCTTTGAAATGACGCAGCAAACTAAGATCTCCACGAAACTTTTACTGAAATTAAATTTCTATATTTGCATAAATAAGACAGAAACAAAACCCATTTTTCAAAGTGTACTGAAAGAATTAAATTCCGTTAATGGAATATTAAAAATGGGATTTTGTTTATTATATTTGTTTCTAAGAGTCAGAGATTTAAATTTCGAACAATAAAATGTTCCTTTTTATATCAAATTTGTTTATAAAAATGGCAAATGTTATAAAATAGCAAAGATCTGTACTTATACTTCTCAGGTAACGCATTTAGAGGCTAAATTGCATAAAAACTAAATATTTTTCAAGAAAATGCAAAAATTTTACATTTGTTTATTTAGTTTTCTTATAAAAAATGACAATTGTTAGTGCTCATTAATTTTCTTCAGCCCATTTGTTAACGCATTTAGAGACAAACTTGCGTGGAAAAACTGATAATTCTGCGCGAAAATGCTTAAATTTTCGTTCTTTGTTTACACAATTTGTTTATAAAAAAACTGTTAACATATTTTGACAACTGATAATGAGAAATTTTAACTCTTTTCCTATTAAATTCAACTTTTTTTAAATTTCAAATTGAATCATTTTTTTGGTTTAAATATAAACTATTACAAGTTTTGTTAAGAATTATTCTTTTTTGGTTCGAAAATTAAGTACTTGATTTGAAGTTGAACTACTTTGTAAAAAATGTATTTCTTGCTTTAAAATTCACATTTTACTTAAAAATTCAACTATTTGTTTCTGAATTATCTTTTTTTTTAATTTCATATTTTCGAGGAAAAAATTTAACTATTTCGTAAGAAATTCATGTCTGGGTTCAATATGAAAAAAATGGGTTGAAAGTCAGACTATTCTGTTGAAAATTTATATTTTCATTTAAAAATTCTACCCTTTGCTTCAAAATTTAACTATACAGTAGGAAATTGATGTATCTTGTTGAAAAAACAACTACTTGTTTTAATGTTAAACTACATATAAAAATAATTATTTTTTGGTCAGGATGCATAATTTTTGTTGAAAATTTCACTATTTACTAGTAAATTAACTTTTTTAATTTTTTCGGGCAGAAAATAAAACTATTTGTAAAAAATTCTACTCCTTGGTTTAAAATTAAACTATTAATTCAAAAATTTTACTATTTGCAAAGAAATTCATGTATTTTGTTAGAAAATAAACTACTCGGTTTATAAACTTAAACTGCATTGTAAAAAAGTTATTTTTTGATTGAAGATTCCGAATTTTTGTTGAAAATTCCACTATTTGCGTCCAAATTAACTATTTCGTTCAAAATTTATCTTTTCGGGTAGAAAATTCAACTTTTGTAGAAAATTGGTATTTCGGCTTGAAAATGAAAAAATTTGGTTAAAGATTAAACTATTTTGTTGAAAATTATCTTTTTTGATGAAAACTCATATTTTCTTTTGAAAATTTTATTCTTTGGTTAAAAATCAAACTATATGGTAGGAAATGCATGTATCTTGCTGAAAAATAAACTGCTTGGCTTAAAGTTGAACAACATCTAAAAAGAGTTATTTTTTATCAAAGATGCATAAATTTTGTTGATAATTTCACTATTTGCTAGCGAATTAACTGTTTTTATTCAAATTTTATATTCTTGGTCAGAAAATTGGTTTTTTGGTTTGAAAATTAAAATATTTGAAAGAAAATTTAATTATGTTATGAAAATTAAACTTGTTTTTGAAAGTTATTATTTTCTGTTGAAAGTTCTACTCCTTGGTTTAAAATTAAACTATTTATTAAAAAATGTTACTATTTGCAAAGAAATTTATATGTTTTGTTGGAAAATAAACTACTTGGTTTATAAATTTAAACTGCATTGTCAAAAGGTTAGTTTTTGATTTTAAATTCCGAATTTTTTTGAAAATTCAACTATTTGCGTCCAAATGAACTTTTTCGTTCAAATTTTATCTTTTTTGGGAAGAAAATTCAACTGTTATAGAAAATTGGTGTTTCTGGCTTAAAAATAAAAAAAATTATTTGAAAATTAAACTATTATGTTGAAAATTGCTTTTTTTGTTGAAAATTTATATTTTCTGTCGAAAATTCTACTCTTTAGTAGAAAATTCATGTATTTCCTTGAAAATTTCTCTTTTTTGATTTGCTCAATTTAAAAATAGTAATTTGCTATAAATGCAAAATTACAAAATAATACAAAGAATTTTTAATAAACAAAAAAAATATATAAAGAAAGAACAAAAAAGAGAATTATAAACATTTTTTTAAAGACGAATTTGAAATTTTAAAAACTAATTTTCGAAGATTTCTTTTTTTATCCTCTTTTCCAAATTTTTGGTTACTGCATGTTTTTCAAACGAATAACCTTGAAAATATTTTTAATAAAGCTGGATATAGAAAAATAGAATAAAATTAAAAAGTAAATACTTACTGGCTACTATGAAAGAATTTTACGCAACATTACCTCTTTTCCAGCTTTTTTATATAAATAAATACAAGATTATTGATCTGAAAAATATGAGTTTTTAAGTTTTTTGAAATTTGTAATTCCTATTTAAGGAATTAAACTAAATAATTAACGAAGCAATTAAATTATAAAAGAACACACGAATTTAAAAAATGTAAATTTAAAATCTTACTGAAAGACAAACAAATTTTCTACCTTTTTTTATTATTGTTTTCAAGATTACTCATACGAAAAGATATGAAATAAAAAAAAGTTGAAGGAAAATAAAAGAAGAAATCGATTTGGCTAGAATCAACGCATATTTTTTATCCTCACATCAAATTTAATGTATGAGAATGGGAAAATTTTAACATAAAAATCGATTTCTAATATAATATAAACGACCATAACTTTTTTACTCTTGAATAAAATGGATTAATATTATATGTCAATCGATTCGTCTCGAATCAACACAGTTTTTTAAATCAAAAATCAACTTTAAATTATGTGAATGAGAACATTTTCATCATAAAAATCGATTTTTAATATAATATAAACGTTTTATATTTATGCACCAACTTTGAATTATGTTAATGAAAAAAGTTTTACTGTAAATAATCGATGTTCAAATATGATTAATTACTGAAAAAATTAATTAAATATTTGTAAAATCCTTTGCTTATTTTCAAGATTTCATAAATTATTTATCTGTAACCATTTTCAAGTTATCATGTTCAAAAGAAAGTGTGACATTTACACACACAGCGAAGCTTAATTTCTCTATGAGAAAGGACAATTCGTCTCTATTCGATGAATTCAAATGTTTCAAAATTTACCTTTGTAGCTTAATAATCAGCTATTTGACTAAAAATTCAACTATTTTGTTAGTCATCTTTTTTTATCGAAAATTCAACAGTTTTGTTGAAAACTCATTTTTCTTGATTGAAAATGAACTTGTTTATTTAAAGTTTTACTGTCTTCTAAAATGTTTTTTAAACTACTTGATAACAAAATTATTTTCTACTGAAGATACATAATGTGAATCTCTAATTTTTAAGGTAAGAAATTTTACATTATTATATTTATAATTATTGTTATTATATGAGATATAAAAAGAGAATTATCTTTAACAGATTTCATAACTGATAAGGTCCGACGTCGACGGACGAAAATAGTTTTTATTAAAATTAATAAACATCACGACCAGTAGACAAAAAGAATTACCATCTTTTTATTAATATTCATCTGGTCAAAAACCTTAACAATAGCATATAAAAAATCGGTAGAAAATCAAGGTGTTTTATAAAAAATAAACTGTTTTTTGTTGAAAGTTTTACTCTTTGGTCAAAATGGAGCCTGCTAGAGTGGGGGATGAGGCTTCGGTGTGATGATGGGGGGCGAAGGAGCGTCAGTTGGTTTCCGAACACGAAGCGATAGAGCAACTTTTAAAATGTAATCGGAGTCTAGTATATATGATATTCTTATAAAAGTGCAATGTTTATTTAAATCATGAATTATATTTCATTTGGTTTTCATCATTCTCACAATCTGTTCGAATTAGTAGGATTTTAGAACTGTTCTTGACAAATTAGCTTAGATCTTGTTTTGAAAAATAACTATTTCAAGAAAATTAATGTATTTAGTATTTTGTAAAAGACTTATTTTTACATTTTCATCATTTATGGTTAAGAAAATATTAAAATTTTCCGAAATTTGTCACCACCGTTTTTCATCTGTGTCTGTTATTCTGTCTGTCCATCCGGCCGTCTGTCCTTAAATACGTCAAATCTCGAATAAATGAACGGATCAAATAGAGCTTTGGCACACTTTTCTTAGGTCCTAAACAAAAGGTAGGCTTCATTCATCAGCCCTTTCGTATGAAATTTAAAAATGTTAGACCTTTTTTAAAATTGTCGGAACTTTTTTTGAAGATTTACCAATTTTATGTATGGCTATTCGTACTACACAGAAAGCCAAAAACTTTATCCCGATGACTTTTTTCGATAAAAACAAATTTTTTAGAATTATATCCGAAAAACCGATACAAATTTGTTATAAATTATTACATTTTTTATATATTTAATATAGCCCGTGTAGAAATCGCCATACATTTTTCCGATTACCGATCTGGCCCTGATCGGTTTAATATCTTCGGGACCAGATCGGGATAATTCCATGGCCCAGA
>JAAAKG020137197.1:0-12970 GCA_010014905.2 Druon quercuslanigerum
ATTGGTGTGCCCGCGGAGCACCTTCAAAAAAATCTGTTTCCGCAGATCTGCTGTAGCGCCGCCATTTTGTACAAAAAAAAATATAAAAAAATTTTTTTTTGTGCATCAATATGCATTAAATAAACCACCTCAATATGAATACTATGCCTTTTCCCATATTCCTAGAATAAATTGTCAAACTTAGGCCTTTTTTTCGGCCTCTAGAGTGGTGTTACCCCTTAAGCATTCAAAATATGTGTCTCTCAATGTTTTTTACCTTGAACTGCACGAGTTACAATTGCAGAAAGAGCGGTATACAGAGATTCAAATTCAATATAATGCGGCAGAATTATTTAGCTCCCATTAATGTCCGATTTTGTTAGACAATTATTTTTTAAATAAAATGCTAATAACAATACTAGAAATTAATCATTTACGCTTTTTCAACTAATAATTGATAAGAAAATAAATATACAAAAATTCAAGGAGACGAGAGTTATCCAACTAAACTAAGGGGGAAACAGTGGGGAAAGAGCATCAAGGTAGTGGCTATGATCCCTGATTTAGGAAACTTGGAACTTTTATAACTCATATTCAAGTCGTATAAATAATCTTGTAAAAATACTCCGGAAACTGGGTTAGCCACGCCGGAATGAGGAAAAGTGGAATAAAAGAAGATGAAATGGAAAGGCATTGTTCGGATTTAACTTTCATTATCGAGATTATCAACTTTAACTTTCAGAAAACTGTAAGCATTGAATGGAGATTTCATGAAGAGAATGATAGTGGACACTGGAGCAAGAATTGGGCCCTCATTACGTAAGACAAAGAACCTCGCCGACAGTTGATGAAGAAGTGTAAGAAAAAATAAGTAGTCAAACGAGAAAGCGATGACCCGTCGAGAATGAGTGATAAAAAAGGTTGAGACACGTATAAAGCTGTCCGGAAGGCTCGCTCAACTTGACGACCCGAGTCTCTCTCTCTCTTGTGACATGGCCACGTTACAGCCATGAATAAATTTGGATCACAGAATTTTTCTTTCCTTTAGCCTTATACGCTGATTCGTACATTACTGTATAACCCAAAACAATCTAACAAAACGGAAGAACTGAGGGTTTGGATAAGCGGATATTCTTCTCCGCAGTAGTAGCAAAAATGAAATAGATTCCAGAACCTAATCACGAGATTAGTTTGTGTGACAACATGGTCAACAAGATACTGTCCATTTAATTCTGGCTGTGGTAGGTTCCCTCCAGGTTCTAGACTGCAAGCTTGACAGGGCTTTTTATATGAATTTAGGGTTTGGGGTAAGAAACTGAGCCCGGTATATATAGCGTAAGAAGTATTAGACCTCGCAAAATACTGCCTCCTGAAATAGCCGAGATATCGCACCCTCGAGATAACACCTTAAGATCAGTGATATGCAGGCTTCATGGACTTTTTAAGGAGGATTTAGTGTTTATCAAAAAAGTATAGGATAAATTGATACGAATAAATGTATATGGGCTCAATGTAAGCTAATAACTTATATTAGATTGAGCTTAGAATATTTTTTCATTTTGATTTTAGTGTCCTTTCACGATCTACATACTTTTGTATCATCATGACCAGCTTCAATTGGGAATTGAAAGATGTGTCCCACCGCTGTCACCTGAAATTTATAGAACCCACAATCAGATTTATTCCTTTAACGCCAGATGCATTAAATGTAGCAAAATGGCACCTGAAAATTGAAGATAAGACACACACAATCACTATTGTTTCAAAATCCTATTACTTTCACGATTATATCAGAGCAATTCCATATCTTTATTATTATAAGAGCGATTAGACGAGACTTAAGCAAACACCCCGTATAAAGCGAGTCTCCATAGTGACACCCCTGAATATCTATATTTTCCCCTGCTTGACCCTCTATCGGCTTTGCTTTGACACTGGCCATAACTTTTAAATGGCAATATATCTTTGTCTCTTTTTGCTTCTCTATAGTTTCATTACTCCTTTCTCTGTTGAACCAAGTTTCTTCACTTTTTGTTAACCCTTTCCAAGTTTTGGATCTGTTTACAAGACCAGCATCCGTGTTTCACCTTTCACGTGTATATCCGTCATGAACCGCCTGCTGATGGCCCTCAGGCAAGGAAAGATCATCAAATAAAATTGGCGTCTTCCGCATTTTTGACTCCTTTTTCCCTTGAATGCAGGAAGATTCTATTTCAAGAGATATGCGAGCGTTACGGACGATTTACGATCTGATTGACATCGGCATTGGGCAAGGTCGAGTGAATCGTTGAGATTTAAGAGAGTTTTGGCTTAAAATAGTCTCTTGTGATAGAAGATAAAGTACAGAGTAAAAACGTATGAAGAACGAAAGCTAATTATAATTTAAATATTCAGGGCAGCCTTTCAAAGACTCTGAAAAATTACTATCATTTCTCGTTTTTCAAGCATTTTTCCTGATCACTAACATTGTTTAATTTTTAAAAATTGACAATTTAATACCTTTGAAGTCAAGCGTTGAATATCAAAATGAGAAACTTTCCGAATGAAAAACACTTTTTTAATTATTACACCATTAAGCCAAAACCCATTTAAGCAATTTCATTTTGGACAATTAAAATTTCGAGACAATTCAAGAAGAAGCAATACAAAATATAAAATGATCGATTTTTAATTCCGATTAAAAGTTGTACAAATTTAAGTGCTTTTAATTTGAAATTGTCCAATTTTCTAAAATTCAATCACAGTCTGTAAATAATCAATTTTGAATATCATGATTTTTCAACCGTTGAAGTATAAAAGGCTTTCATTTCTGATGTCACATAACTTTGAAAGATTTACATTTGAAATCAAATCAAAGTTTGAAATTTTATATTAGTCAATACTGAACTCTAAACTTAAAATTGAGCAAGTATTGAGACATTCAATTTGAATTAAATGAGCAGGTTGTTCAAAATATAATATTTTTGATATGGAAAGCTTGGAACCTAAAATGGCTCTACTATTGAGGTTTTTAGTTTGAAACTGCCTAATTTTAAATTTTTTAATGTGGAAGGATTTCAATCAAATTTAACTATGTTAAGCCTTGCAAATAAACACTTGAAAGTCACTCGTTGGCATTCTAAAAATTAAAATTTCAAAATTTTGAAGTTATTGATTTTCAAATAATAAAAAACTGAAAGTTCCTCATACTCATTGAAAATAGTTCTAAAAAATTAGACACCAATTTTTTTTCAAAAAATAGAGCTAGACCCTTGCTTTAAAAAAATTAACTCTTCCTTTGAAATTTCTGTAGTTCCAAAAGAGTTCTAAGATTTCTACAACAAAATAATTTCGAACAACTTAAAAACTAGAAAGTTATACAATTTTGAAAATCCCAAAATTTCACATACATTTTTCGAAAGAGTTCCAAAAGTGCTAATCAGAGTTCTGGTAGCCCCATGAATAGTTCTACGAAAAAGTCTAATATCATTTTTCGATAAACTCAAAATCCAAAAACGTCCAACATTTCAAAGATACCCAAAAAATTTTGTTTTCAAAATTTTGTGACTTCCAGGATTTCTAATCAGAGTTATCGTAGCCCCGGAATATTAAAAACAAAAGGTCTAATAACATTTTTTAATAAACTTCAAATCAAAAACCTACAGCACTTTACACATACCCTATAATTTTGAATCCCAAAATTGTTAGAGTTCCAGGAGTTCTGATCAGAGTTCTGGCAGCCCCCGGAATAGTACTAACAAAAAGTCTAATAACATTATTCAATAAACTCAAAATCCAAAAACGTAAAACACTTTAAAGATACGCAAAAAATTTTAAATTCAAAATTTTGAGAGTTCCAGGAGTTCTAATCAGAGTGCTGGTAGCCCCTGAACATTCTTACAAAGAAGTCTTTTAACGTTTTTCGATCAATATACAATCGAAAAGTATATAACTTTGTCCACAACTTTTTTATTAAACAGGTAGAATTCGCGTCGTTTCCTTTCCTTTAAAAACCAATATACTTCGCGGGCGACTGATTTGGCGACACTAACATGAACCAATAGCTAATTTACAATGGACACGGATTCACAAGATTTAAAGTACTAAAATTACAAAAAAATTGTATTTATCCAGATGTAAGAAGGTAAAAAAGAACGAAAATTTTTCAAAATAAGTGAAAAAGGTGAACAGCGTACAACCTAAGGTGTCTGCATATGACGTCTAGTTTATTCAAAGTGCTTCAATAGTTTTTTATACTCATACTATGAACTATTAAAATTCACAGTGAAAACCCAACTTCTCTGACATTTCCCATTTTACCAATGCATGGAGCCATCCTAAACATTGTATTCCAACACTTCTAAAGTCAAAATCTACTACATTCAATATTCTGTTAACAATAGAATTCTTCCTTCTACATTTGAACTATTTTTTTGCTATCATCACATCAGACATGTCCTTCTACTCGTATTACCTTGATATCGTTTCCATTACTAGAAATCCCTCAGAAGGAGGAATTTCTCTACTCGCAGCAAGTTCCGTTGAGAGTATAATCCCCGAAGACGAATGCGGGTTTTTCAACCCCCAACCGACGAGTATCGATGATAACAAGAAATATTTCGTCTCGCCTCAGCGCATCATTGCGGATAACTGAATTTATTTCTCCCGATAAAAACGATCAGGGGTTGCCATTATCGAATTAAAAACGTCGTTGCAACGGAAAGTCTTTAGACCTAAGAGGAGATTACACTCCTCCGCTCACAAAAATCCAATTGGTTGTCCATTTCTTGTCCTTCATGGGTACTAATAATACGCAAGATATATTTCAGTCGTCGAGAAGAACAGCGTTAGTTCTAGACCAACAATTGATTTTCCTCGCTCTTCTTAAGCACCACATTACTTATGTATATTGCTCACGATTTCACGTTCGCGTTCATAGACAAACGTTCGCAAAGACCAGTAGCTGAACCTGATACACTTGATTAATATCCATTTCATAGATTGGTCATACTTTTTACACAATTCTTCGTTTTTCTACAAGCTTATTTACAATAGCTGATTTATCTACAGTTTGGGTTCATGAGGACAAAGATCAAGAAGATAAGTAGAAATTATTCACGTACCGAGGATTCTGATCTCAAAATTGGCTCAAACAATAGTGATGTCTCTAAATTCCAACCATACAATAAAAGAAAGCAACTGCAATGAAAAAACACAGTGTACTCTATCTCCCGATTTCAGAGTACTCTCTATCTGTAAACAGAAAACTATTGGTATGGTTGCATCTCATTTTGAAAAATGAAAATTTTCATTTTGCCTTCATTTATATTCGTGTTTCAAAAATGTTGCAACTAAAAAGTAAACCGCATTTTGCGTGCTTCTGAAGATTGATTCTTGAAACATAGTAAAATCTCTTAAATCTGCATGAACTCCTTGAAATCTGTAAATCCACTCTCCAATCGTTTGGATTCGTTTGAAATACCCTACAACTGTTGTTGTGCCCTAAAAACTTTTAAAATATCTTGTAATTTCATGCAATCCTTACAAAGCTTTGAAAAATTCCTTGATTTCAGTAAAAATTTAGAAATATAGAAAATCCAAAAGGATTCTGTAAGGAGTATCTTTATAATCAGTATAAATATGCATTTTATTTGCGGGCAGGAGAGCCCTTCATTTAAGGCCATCTCAATCTTATACGAACTTTGCAGTATAAATATCGTATTAATTTTAGGTCAAATTATGATTTTATCTGTGCGCAGATATAAGGGACTCAAAATCAAGCTTTGCATTTAAGGCTGTTTTTGATTTACAATTTTTTTCGACCCCTACAAAAAAATCCTCGTTTTAAACCAAGCACATTTATTTTGTTTCTTCAATTTTCTCCAGGGCGTTTGCGCGGACAGCGTTGTACACAATATACACTCGTTTCCTGTTCCAGGCCTACTTATTATTTTTTATTTTCAGTAGAAGTTTTGTGCAGTTATTGGAGAAATCAAAATCACTCAGTGGCTTTGATACTTGATGTGGCACCCCGCGGACCTCAGGAAAATCATTTGTTCAATTACGCGTGAATTGAAGCATCACGCTCTGTCGACGCTAGCAGACAAAGTTCGTAATGTTCAACCTTGCAATAAACTTGCAGATTTCGCTGTCCATTCGAATGCGCCTTTCTTCCGACGAGAATAATAATCAGCGCTCCCTTCATCCCAACTTAATTAATTAGGTCGAAGGCCACGTTCACGTTCACACGTGCACGCCTTGATATTAAAAAAAGATACTCAATTTGTTACGTTTTTCAGTTTGAAATTCTTTCTAGATATCCAGCCAAACTAAATAAAAATGTGCCAACTCTCCGAGCAGAAACTTCCGCAACTTTCCCTATTTGAAGTTGGGATCCGATGGGGTCCTTATCATGATATCTATTCCAGAAAAAAACTGGTTGGGGCCCATATCAGAATATCTAGTCTAAAAAAACAGGTTGGGGCCCCTATCAGAATATCTAGTCTAGAAAAAACTGATGGGTGCCCTGTCAGGTTCAGTGAAGAATTTCCAGCCTCATTTAGGTATGGCAAATCTATCTCTATACTGTTTTTTTGCCAAGAAAAAAAATTCCATCCCTATGAAAAACTGTAAATGTTCAGAAAAAAATACATTTCCTGTCATTGTAAAAAGTTGTAAAGATAATCTAGAAAGGGAAAAACGACATATTACATGCAAAAAAATTTCAACCGATTAAAATTATTTATTTAAAAATTATTTTATTGATTTAAAATTGTTTCATTGGGTCGTGGAGATTAAATGAAAAGTTGCTAAACAGTTGAAGGCGCTAATGTTCCCAATACAATTTATATAGGATTTTAAGATTTTGTCACCCAAATTAGCACTTTTTTATTTTGTCCCCAGGAGTTTACACTTTTTCATTTGGTTTCGCTGAGATGCAACTTTTTTTATTTGAACAAGTTGATTGTTATTTATAACATTGAAGAAAATTAATTTTTAATACCAGAATGTTTCAAATTTTTTTTAAGGTTTATGCATTTTTAAAGCCTAAAGATGAAAAACATTTCAAAAAGATTAGGGCCTCTGAAACGATATTTTTTAAAGAAGAAATATATGCAATTGAAATTCTTTATTTCTTTCATAAAATGACAAATTGCCAATTTACTCTCCCCTTCCCGCTCCTGTAAGGATTTTGCTCCTCATTTTATTGCTTTCATTGAAGTCGATTTCTAACAAAATAAAACAAAGGAAATAATATTTGGCTCAGAATTAAATTTGCAAAGGATACTTTTTCAGGGTTTCAAAGAGAAAGGCAGTGTGACGTGTGTTTGTACCCAAGCAAAATTAATTTCGTTATGCAGGAACCCCAGCGATTAGGCACGGTATGTGTCTACAAAATGGGGCGAATTCCGCTTATCGGCTTAGCCTTAGCACAATTCGAAATCTGATTTATCTTCTAACCACAATAAATCGCATCCGTTTTATTAAAGATAAGTAATATAATATATAATATTAATTAATATTATTGATAAGTGAGATATTTAAAATAAAATATACCAACTTTTTTTAAGCGATAGTCAACCATAATTAAATCTTGGAAAATACAAAAAAACTGCTGTATAATGCATGCTTATTTAATTTTGAGTACGGTAAGTGAGTACATACTCAATTTTCAAGTTTCACTACCTATTGACATTCGGCATCATTAATGGCTTTTCCATAATTACGGGTCGATGAAATGCGTGGGAATTAAAATCTATTAACAGTGGCTTGGTTGTGGGAACCTTTAAATGCGAAATACTGGCGACTGATTCATCTGCCTTTCCGTAAATTACACGTTGTTGTGAAAGTCGGTGGTACAGCAGCCAACAAATTGAAAAGAATCTTTTATTGAAAAGCTCAATTTATTCGCATTTTTTATCGCCAGAAAAGGAAGAACGAATCATATAGTGAGTTTATGCGTAATCGTAAAATATAATGTTTACTAGAATATTATTCTACTGGCATCGAACTTCTGATTCGAGTTGGATAACCTCATATCATTAATCTGATATTTGATATTCTAAGATCTAAGGATATGTGAACGCGTTTCAAATCGCGAAACTGGATTCTAAATTTTGTCGTGCAAAACATGATTTTGTTCTTAGAATTTAGCTTCTATTTTAAGAACATCGGGAATACCAATTTCCGCTATAAAATATAGGCTTATTTTTTGGGTAATATGAGATTTTGCCCGTAGAGGATAATGAGAGGGCAACATGACTGAAGGACATTACGTATGCACGCTATACGTTCCGCCTGATTTGATGGCCCTTTCATGACTGCCGCCTGATTGTTATCTTTCCTTAGATTTCAATAATGCTCTTCCGGGTACACGTCGATTGGAGATTTAATATGATTTTCATACAAATGTTCGGATTATTCACGAATTTTCATTTGAAAGAGTACATATACACATGAGTAGAATTACTTACTTATAATTATTTACTAATATAACTGTTATTATTTGAAAGTAATATAGCTAAGGAACTTGCGTATATAATTTATCGCTTCAGTAATTTTTCCGAGGGTACGCATGAATGATTTTTCAAAAGTCAGATCAGTTTTGAAAGATCGAAGGAAACCACAAATATTGAAAAGGTGGAGAAAAGAAAGAGTTTTTAAATTTAATAAATACATAAAAGTTTATGTTTGTGGCCATGCTCATGGAAAACCATAAAGAGTTATGTAACATATTTAGTAAATGAATGAATTCAGTGTAATAAAAAAGTTTTATGACGCAAAACGTGTCTTTATCCAGACTTGGCCTCTACATTTTTGCCGTTATTTTGTGCCACAAATAGAAGGAGTGCCGTGTATGTATGTATGTAGACAGTAGTTACTTCTCGTCAGTCACGTTTCCTCAAGCGGACGGACGGTATATCCGGTTGATAATTTTCAGTACCGCGTACGAATTACGTGCAGAAACGAGTTGTCTTTGACCTGCCGCTTCTACAAGATGCCATATACTTATTGCAACCAAGTTACAAATTGCTTTTCACGCGATTCTCGATAGCACAAGTTACAGAGAAAAATCTAGCATTGTTGTAACCGTACTTCAAGCAGCTTTAAGATTATAACTAGGAAGATCATCTTTTCTCAATTCGGATTGTTTGATTTTCATGTTGTCCAATCTATAATAAGAACATTGCAATACGTCTCAGGGCTATACAATTGAGCGAGAAGAATTGATTGTAACAAAAGATTGCATAAAAGAAAATGAGAAATTAATTCCGATGACCGCAGAAGCAAACGTGCCTTGAATACATTCATAAATTATGACTCACTTCAGTCTTGCGCAGAAATGCTCTTCTTGTATAGAGAATATTTTCCTTCGTAGTTTACACCATTTAAGTACACGTCGTTAATATTCCTGTACGTTTGTAGGTTATGTTTATATGCTTTTTGGGAGTTCTTTGTAGATATCTTTGGCAGAGATAACGTTGGATCATAGTATAACAAGAGATTACGGTCGAGCATTTTTCTGTACCATGTCGTAGTATATATGGCATAGAGAAAACCATGCCATATATGTCAGTATATCAATAGATGCTCACAGTTTGAACAAAGATTCCCGAAAATCAAAATTTTCTGACGCTGCTTCAAATAACAAGAGACATTTTAAACAATGGTCAGTATGACAATGTTTTAACTATCTATGTTGAAACAAAACTGATGTCTTTACTCGCGTCTTTTCATCCACTTTTTATCGAAGAGGTGACTTTTATATAAAAACACTCTTACGAATGTATTTTTACTCTAAACTTTATCAATATTTTATACGTAAATTATGTCTATAAGGTGGAATTATTTATGAACTTTCCGGCATTATCTGCATATTTCAGTAGGCCAGCGAGTTATGGGTACCAATAACCACAAAAATTTAGCTGCACTCTTTATACTTCGCAAATGTGTTGATACATTTGTCTCCTCAATTGAGAACTTTTCCGCTGAGAGATTTGACTCCGAGGAATATAAAACGTTTATGGCGTGAGAACATTCTGCTTCTTTACATGTGGAGCATGCATTATGCATAGAAATTTAGAACAGTGAGTAGTGCCACTTCAAATATTTGAGTTCATTGCTCTCTTTTGCATTAAACTTTGCATAAGACTTGTTTAAATCATAGATTGAAAAATAGTTAGACTATTAATTATAGAGAAGGAAAGCTGATGCTTTTGTGGAATAAACGCCACTCCAGAATCAGAGAAATTAGGCCACTCTTTTGTCTCCAGTCAACTGCACCTAGAATTCTTGTTCCAGAGGAGCCTAAAAAGATTCTTTCATCAGAATTCGAGAACTTTAGTTCATTATATGAAGTTGCTTTGAAGCAAATACAGTCTATTGCTCCTAACGTGAATTAAAGAGCAAAGAGAGAAATAGAGGACAAAACGTTCCCATATATTTTGCTCTACGAACGAAACCATCATATTGGCAAGTAAATCCTCTTCTTGCTTCATTAAGCTCACACACAGAAAACATTCTGCTAACATTGTATAGGATTTTCGGTTAAAATAGGGACAGCAAAGCTTTTCTGTAAAGATTACTATATTTTCTGCAGAACTTAAAGAATTCTCAGTAACTTTATACATTTTTCTGGATACTTTCTTTAACATTTACTGTAAATTTTTAAAAAAGTTTCGACGTTTCGACCCTGCACCAAAAGTACAGTAATTGGCTTTTTGTAAAAAATTCTAAATCTAATTTTGTTTTGTATTTTCGAACCTGCAGGGCAAAAGTTCGAAAGAAAAAAGTAAGAAAAATTAACAGTTTTTAAACAAACACTTGCCAAAGTTTCCATTTCTGCATTTCTGTTTCTCAACAAATCTTTGATAAATTTAGCTGAAAGTTTTACATTTTGTTGATTACATTGATTGAAGCAAAAGGTTCATACCCATTAACTAGAAAAATTCTTGATTTTTTGGATGCACATTATGTTTTCATACCTTAAACAGCCAAGTATGAAAATTATCCTTTCTTAGTAACTAAAATCACTAGAGATATTTTATTCAACTGCTACGGTATGAAATCACTTTCAAATAAGTGAAGGAAGCGTTCATATCACGAATATGGCTTTGAATTAATTTTAAGGGATGTTTTAATATCCCTTAAACATTGAAAACAGGAAAATGTTATTCCTTAAGGAAGAAAGCACAAGAGATCTTCATTATCATTATATATCGACATTTCCTAGTAAGTGAAATCACACAAAGTTTTCTAATTATTCTATGAGGATAGGAAATCATAATAAATTTAGTGTAGATGGTGTAGATGGTGTAGACGACAAGGATATGTCTTTGAATTTTTGTAAACCACACATACATAGAAATAATGATTTCCTTCCTTTTATATTTGAACGGTGCAAAACCAACAATTAATACAAATTCCTATAACTTCTTTTCCTCATTATATTTTCTATAACTTAGGGATGATTAAACTACCATGCACTAAATTATAATGTAAATCCTGCTAAAAGACGCTTCGTATATATGTTTTAAGTGATTGTGCAAGCCTTATAGGTAATTTCTCTGCTTCTTTAATTAAGAGATGATTAAACAACCCTTTACAAATATTCAAAGGCATATCCTTGTCGTCGACATCTTCTCTACTTACTTTACTATGATTTGCTATACTCATATAGTAATCAAAAAACCTTGTGTAATTCTAGTTAATAAGAACACTGAGAAAAATAAAATAGTTGGGGCTACTACCTTTTTATTAGTAAAGCATTTATTGGTTCTTTAAACTATTCAGTTGCACGGATACACTTTTGATATCAATATATGGTTCACTCTTGTATTTGTAATTAAAATAAAATGTGAGAATTTCGGGATAATCGGGGTACAGCTCTAAAGATTACTACCATAATAAGAGATGATGGTATTTCTTTATGTATTATTATAAACTTGAGTGAGCAAAAAGTAGTATTCACGTTTATAAAACATCTTTTTTACTTTTAGAAAATTGTGTGTGTGTGAAAAAGTGATAATAGTTAATAACAAGTTTTGCCAAAAATATCGAGAAAAGTAAGTATTTTAAGTAACGTAAGTCGTACGAAATGAAAGAAATTTTAGTATTCTTAAATAAGAATGATTATTGAAACGAGAGCCGCTAGTAATATCTGCAACCGGGATTAGCGAGAATTCGAAAAGACTATACTAAAAACGCTCGAAGGTTTCCGACCTATTCCGTCTATAGCCGAGATCGCCACGATCACACCATCTCCATCTGACCGACTGTACCCGGCTCATGACTTGGGATTCCCCGCCAAATGTTTTCAATACTCTTGTGTTTGTTTGTAGTACAAAAGTGTTTGTAACTAGTGCAACTTGAATTAAATCTTAAACAAATTTTAATTTGGAAAATTTTTATTTAAACTCTCAATAATTTACACATATGAAGAGGAATATTGTCATTCCGTTGCTTTCTGCCTGTGCATATTCTGTCGGCATCCGCTGGAGCAGCAAAAACCCATGGTATCGCCTTCTTAAAAGTTTATAGTTAATATAACATATTCTTGCTATGCACGCTTCCACTACTTACTTGAAAGCGATTTCATACCGTAGCAGTAGCATGAAAAATATCTAGAGATTTTAGTTACTAAGACATTATGATTTCCATACTTGCATGTTTAAGGTATGAAAACACCCCCAAATCATGTTGTATGTTCAAAAAATCGTTAATCATTCTAGTTCGTCGGTATGAAGCTTTTATTTCCATAAGCGTGATCGTCGAATTGTGAAACTTTTAGCCAAATCTATCAAAGAGGCTTTAAAAAAAAAACATTCACCTCAAATAGGCATTTTTCTATTAAAATAGTGGTAAAAAGGTGAACTTTAACAATGTTTGCCCAAAAACTGTCCATTTTTCTTACTTTTTTTCTTTCGAAATTTTTGCTCTGCGGGTTCAAAAATCCAAAAAGATTAGATTTACAACTTTTTACAAAAATCCATTCACTGTAAATTTGGTGGTG
>JAAAKG020137198.1:0-12968 GCA_010014905.2 Druon quercuslanigerum
GAAGCTTATCCCCTTATATTTTTAAATAAAAAATATAAATAAAATTTTATAAAAACATTTAAGGTGAAATGTTTTACATATTTAATTAATAATTTATATTTCTTTTTAGAAAATTAATCCTCATGGTTAAAAAATAGCCATTTGTTTGAAAATTGGACGCTATGATTGAAAATTGAACTATTTTGATATTAAATAAATTCAGTTTTGTTTTTGCATTTTCATCATTTTTGTTGGAAACTCATATTTTTTTGTCGAAGATTGAACTGATTAGTAGAAAATTCTTTTTTTTTCTTGTTAAAAATTCGCTAATTTATTAGAAAATTAAAAGTTTTGGTTAAAAAGTAAAATATTTTGTTGAAATGAAACTTTTTTGTTGAAAATTTATATTATATAATTTATATTTTGGGTTGAAAATATAACTGTTTTGGAGAAAATGAATCTCCGGTTTGGAAATTCAACAATTTAGTAGAAAATAAAGCTCTTTGGTTGAAATTTCAATTACTTGGTTTTAAGATAAATTATCTTTAAAAAAATCATTTTTTCCTTGTTGAAGATTAGTTTAAGTCGAAAGTTATTATTTTATTGTCAAAATTTTAACTTTTTCGTATAAGAATAAAATATTTGGCTGAAAATGATCTTTTTTGTTAATAATTATTATTTTTGTTAAAAATTAAACTACTTGATTTAAACTTAAATTACTTTTTTCATTTAACCATTTTTTTCTTTTTGAAGATTAATTGCTGTCGAAAATTAATTTCTTTTATAGAAAATTGGTATATTTGGCTTGCAAATTCAACAATTTAGTATAAAAGTAAACTATTTGATTGTAATAAATTTTTGGTTGAAAATTCCTATTTTGGGTTAAAATTTCAACTAGTTGGTTGAAAGTGGAACTAATTTTCAAAAAATGTATTTTTTTTATTGAAGATTCATCATTTTAGAAGAAAGATCAATAATTTTGTAGAAAAATCGTTTTTTTAATTGAAAAATTTAACAATTTATTAATAATTTAAACAATTTTCTTAAAGATTAATTTGAGTGGAAAATTAATATTTTCATGTTGAAGATTTTACTCTTTCAGAGTCAAATAAAATATTTGGTTGAGAATGAACTTTTTTTATTAAAAATTCATATTATTGCTTAAAAACTGACCTAATTGTTTTAAAATGAAATTACTTTAAAAAAAATTTTTTTCTTGTTGAAAATTAATTTCAGTCAAAAATTTAACTGTTCTGTAGAAATTACGTTTATGAGGTCGCTGATAACGATTATCAATTCAGATTTTCGAAATTCAAAATGGCGGATCAAATGTGGTGGACAAATTTCGGGAAGTCATTGAATCTCCTTGAAATTCGGTATCCTTATGTTTTTGAGATCACTGATTACGATCATCAATTCAGATTTCCGAAATTCAAAATGGCGGATCCAATATGGCGGACAAATTTTAGGAAAAGTAAATTAATTTTTTTTAAACTCATTATGCTTACGTTTTTGAGATCACTGATTGCGATAATCGGTTCAGATTTTCGAAATTCAAAATGGCGGATCCAATATGGCGGAATTTTTTTAGGAAAAGTCATTAAATCTTTTTAAAACTTGGTATACTTATGTTTTCGAGGTCGCTGATAACGATTATCAATTCAGATTTTCGAAATTCAAAATGGCGGATCCAATGTGGTGGACAAATTTCGGGAAGTCATTGAATCTCCTTGAAATTCGGTATCCTTATGTTTTTGAGATCACTGATTACGATCATCAATTCAGATTTCTGAAATTCAAAATGGCGGATCCAATATGGCGGACAAATTTTAGGAAAAGTAAATTAATTTTTTTTAACTCATTATGCTTACGTTTTTGAGATCACTGATTGCGATAATCGATTCAGATTTTAAAAATTCAAAATGGCGGATCCAATATGGCGGACAAATTTTAGGAAAAGTGAATGAATCTTTTTAAAACTTGGTATACTTACATTTTCGAGGTCGCTGATAACGATACTAGATTCAGATTTTCTAAATTCAAAATGGCGGATCCAATATGGCGGACAAATTTTGAGAAGTCATTGAATCTCTTTAAAACTCGTTATGTTCACGTTTTTGCGATCTCTGATTATGATAATCAATTCAGATTTTAGAAATTCAAAATGGCGGATCCAATATGGCGGACAAATTTTAGGAAAAGTGAATGAATCTTTTTAAAACTTGGTAAACTTACATTTTCGAGGTCGCTGATAACGATACTAGATTCAGATTTTCTAAATTCAAAATGGCGGATCCAATATGGCGGACAAATTTTGAGAAGTCATTGAATCTCTTAAAAACTCGTTATGCTCACGTTTTTGTTATCTCTGATTATGATAATCAATTCAGATTTTAGAAATTCAAAATGGCGGATCAAATGTGGCGGACAAATTTCGGGAAAAGCTATTCAATATTTTTGAAAGTCGTTATGAAAAATGTTTTTGAGATCACTGATCACGATAATCAATCTATATTTCCGAAATTCAAAATGGCGGATCTAATATGGTGGAAAATTTTGATTGAATCTCTTTAAAACTAAGTATCCTTACGTTTTCGAGGTCGCTGATTATGCTAATGACATCAGATTTTCGAAATTTAAAATGGCGGATCCAATATGGCAAATTTTTGTTTGAAAATTAATAAAAATTCTCAAAACTTGGTATTCTTTTGTTTTTGAGGTCGCTTATTACGATACTCAACTCAGAATTTTTAAATTCAAAATGACGGATCCAATATGGCGGACAAAGTTTTTACTTGGGTTTTTGAGTTCTCTAAGCAAAAAATAGATCAAATCAAAACTAGGAAATTCGGTTTTTGGCTTTAAAATTCTTTGGGTGAGCTTTTGCCTTTTTTGTTTAAAAAAAAGTGTAATTGTGTTAAAATGCATATTTGTAAGCTGAAAATTAATCTATTTTGATCAAATCTACTTTTTGGTTGAAAATGTAAGGATTTTTAAAAATTCGCCCTTTTGGCTTGAAATTTAAACTATTTGTTTTAAATTTCAACTGTTTTAAAAAAAAATTCAACCCTTTTGGTGAACAATCTTTTTTTGTTGAAAATTCAACTATTAATTCAACATTAATTAATTCAACTACTAAAAATCAGTAACATAATTTGCTTTCACATGCTTAAGTTTACAAGCTGAATTGTAGACATTTCCCAGAAAAAATTTGATTTTTGTACCCAAAAAGATGAATTTGAAAGAAAAAAGTTCCTTTTCAACCAAGAAAAATAAATTTTTGATTAAATAGTTAAAGTTTAAATCAAGCAAATTAGGTGCCATAATTAGTTGCATTAAAATCAAATAGTTGAACTTTCAATCCAAAGAGGCTAATTTTCAACAAAAAAGTTTAATTTAAAAATCTAACAAAATAATTAAATTTTAAACCTGTAAGGACAAATTTTAAAACTTAAAAGATGATTTTGAAAAAGGAGAGTTGAATTTTCAAATAAAAATTATTTTTCAGTGAATAAAAAAAAAGTTCAACCAAAAAATAAATCTTTAATCACATAATTTCTGATCGGCAGATTTTCTCTCGTTTCTCTAGACAATTTTTTGACCAGTAATCGGAAAAACTGTACCCTGGTTGAGAAAATAACATCAGTAATTTAATGCTCTAAATTTTAATAAAATAGTTGAATTTAAACAACAAAAATGATTTTTTAATCCAAAGACAAATTTTCAAAAAAGAGTTTAATTTTCCACCAAAAAAGATTTGTAATTAATATTAGAAAAAAATTCAACCAAATTGTTGAATTTTCGAGCCAAATAAATTAAAATTTTACATCTCCAAAATATGAGTTTTCAACAAACAAAATTTAATTTTGGTCAAGATGAATAAATTTTTAAACAACCATTTGAATTTGAAAAATTTGAATTTTTAACTGAATTTGTTTGAATTTTGAATCTATAAAGACAAATCTTTTCACCCAAAACACAAGTTTTTAGCTAAATTGTTGAATTTTTAATAAAAGAATTTAATTTTCCACCAGAAAAATGTAGAAAAAAACTTGTTGAATTTTCGAGCCGTGTAGATTAAATTTTCTAAAAAAAGGTAAATTTTCTACAAAAAAGGTAAATTTTCATCTTTAAAATATAAATTTTCGAGCCTAAAAGGCAAATTTTCTACAAAGCAGTTAAATTTTTAACCTGAAGATGTGAATTTTCCACAAAAAAATTAATTTTCAACCAAGATAATTGCATTTTAAATTAAAAAGTTCAAATTAAAAAAAAAATTTCAAGTGAATAGTCGAATTTTGAGTCTACAAAGATAAATTTTCAAATGCAAAAGAGCAAGAAAAGAGTTGAATTTTCCATAAAAAGTTTAATTTTCCACCAAGATAGATGTTTCAATAATATAAGAAAAAAATTCAACTAAATTGTTCATTTTTCAAGCCAGAAATTTTCTACAAAAAGCTAAATTTTCACGTCCAAAATATGAGTTTTTAACAACAAAATTAATTTTCAACTAAGATAAATAAATTTTTAAGCAAATAGTTAAATTTGAAAAGCCATGTATTTTTAAGTAAATAGTTTAATTTTGAATCTACAATGATAAATTTTTAAAACCAAAATACAAATGTTCAACTAAATTGTTGAATTTTTAATAAAAGAGTTTGCTTTTCCACCAGAAAAATGTAGAAAAAAAATTGATGATAATTGAGTTATTAATCAAATGGTTTAAATTTAAAGAAATATATTTTTTCAAGTGAATATTTGAATTTTGTGTCTACAAAGATAAATTTTCAAATCCAAAAGACCAAGAAAAGAGTTGAATTTTCAATAAAAAGTTTAATTTTTCACCAAGATAGATGTTTCAATAACGTAATAAAAAAATTCAACCAAATTGTTCATGTTTCGAGCCAGACATTTTCTACAAAAAGCTACATTTTTACGTCCAAAATATGAATTTTCAATCAAGATAAATAAATTTTTAATAAAATAGTTGAAGTTGACAGGAAAATTGTATATTTAACTAAATAGTTGAACTTTGAATCTAGAATGATAAATTTTGAAAACTAAAATACAAATGTTTAAGAATATAATTAAATTTGAATAGAAGAGTTTAAATATCCACAAAAAATTTTTTTATTTCAAATTTAGAAAAAAATTAAATCAAATTGTTGAAGTTTCGAACCAAATAAATGATTTTTGTACATAACAGTTCAATTTTTAAGACGAACATGTGAATTTTTAACAACAAAATTAATTTTGAACAAAGATATAAATTTTTAATCAAACAATTGAAATAAAAAATAAGATTATTTAAATGAATAATTGAATTTTTAAATCAAAAAGATATATTTTTAAGAAAAAAGTTTAACTTTTGATGCGAGAGTTTAATTTTCCGCCAAAAAATAATTTTTATTATTATCAGATAAAAATTCAAACAAATTGTTTAATTTTCGAGCCAAATAGATGAAATTTTCTAAAAAATACTTAAATTTTTATCTCCAAAATATGAATGTTGAACAACAAAATTTATTTTCAGTCAACATAAGGAAACCTTTAATCAAATGGTTAAAATTTTTAAAAAATTGAATTTTTAACGGAAGATTTAAATTCTGAATCTAGAGTGATAAATTTTTAAATCCAAAAGACAAATTTTGAAGAAAAGATTTGCATTTTTAATAAAAGAGTTTAAGAAAGCTGCAGAAAGTTTAAGAGAGCTAAGAAAGATTTTTTTTATTTATAAAAGAAAAAAATGCAACCAAACCGTTGAATTATTAAGTTTAAAATATGAATTTTTAACCAAATTAAATAAATTTTTTTTAAACAAAAATACTGCAAAAAATTAGCTAAACGTATTCGAATTTGCGAATAGAATCTGAATATTTATTCATAAATTTTTAATAAGCATTGACATATTACGTAATATTTTATCGCCCTTTTCTACCCCAACCTCCCCATCACGTAATTTTAACTTATAACCACGTTACGCAACATGTGAACGTACCCTAATTAGGCAATAGCAAATTAGTGAGATAGCTCGCTTTACTGATTCAATTAGTGGCTGATTAAAATAGCGATGTGAATCGTTTCTTATATAATCAGTTACACGAATCTCACGGCTAGAAAATTTTGTATTGAGGTGGAAGGCGCTCGTATAAAACCTGTACGGAGTAATAACTCTTTCGCTTTATTACGCATTAATGCGCCTTATTACGCAATAATAAGATGCAAGCAATATGCCTTATCATCAGAGAATAACTTACATATTTAATGTCTTTTCAGACTAGATGGGGCTAAGAATTAAAAATTTTTTAAAATGCTTTCCCATTAAGCTACTGTAGAGATCAAGGGAATAATTATTTTGCAAAAATACGTCAAATTTTGTAAGGAATTTATATTACCTTCAGAGTAAAACAGACTTTCTAAACGTTTTTACAGACTAGATAGAACTATGAAGTAAAACAAAATTAATTACATTTTTCCCTAAAAAAAGATCTCCTTTCGCTTTGCTGGGAATCGAACCACAGAACTTCCGATTGCCGGTGGGTTGTTTTCCCATTAAGCTACTGAAGAGGTCGAATGAAGAATCCTTTTTCAGAAATACACGCATTGTTATTTCAGGTGTTAAAAGTGAAATTTTTTTAAGGAATCTGATCATCCTTAGATAATAACAGACTTTCTTAATGTCTTTACAGACTAGATGGAACTAGGAATTAAAATTTGTTTTTTTTTTCTGAAAAAAGATATCTTTTTGCTGCGCTAGGAATCGATCCACAGAACTTCCGACTGACGGTCGGGTGCTTTCCCATTAAGCTACTGGAGAGATCGAAAGAAGAATCCTTTTTCAGAAATACACGCATTATTATGCCCGGCGTTAAAAGTGAATTTTTTAAAAGGAATCTGTATTATCCTCAGAGAATAACAGACTTTCTTAACGTCTTTACAGACTAGATGGAACTATGAATTTAAAAAAATTTAATTAGTTTTTTTCTGAAAAAAAGATCTCCTTTTTCTTCACTGCGAATCGAACCACAGAACTTCTTATTACTGATCGGGTGCTTTCCCATTAAGCTACTCGAGAGATCAAGAGAAGAATCCTTTTTCAGAAATACATGCATTTTTATGGCAGGTCTTAATAGTGACTTTTTAAAGGAATCTGTATTATAATCAGAGAATAACATACATTCTTAACGCCTTTTCAGACAAATTAAAATTTTGTTTAAATTAATGTTTCTCTGAAAAAAGATCTTCTCCTTCGTTCCGCTGGGAATCGATCCACAGAACTTCCGATTGTCGGTCGGGTGCTTTTCCATTAAGCTACTGTAGAGATCGAGAGAAGAATTAATTTACAGAAATACACGCATTATTGTGTCAGGTATTAAAAGTCAAATTTTTCAAGGAATCTGTATTATACTTAGAGAATAACATACTTTCTTAACATCTTTACAGACTAGATGGAACTATGAATTTAAAAAAACTTAATTGCATTTTTTTCTGAAAAAATCTCTTCTCACTTCGCTGTGAATGGAACCACAGAACTTCCGATTGCCGGTCAGGTGCTTTTCCATTATGCTACTCGAGAGATCGAGGGAAGAATTATTTTTCAGAAATACACGCATTATTATGCCAGGCAATTAAAGTCAAAATTTTTAAGAAATCTGTATTATCCTTAGAGAAAAACAGATTTTCTTAACGTCTTTACAGACTAGATGGAACTATGAATTAAACAAAATTTAAGTAAATTAAAAAAAAATCTCCTGTCGCTTCGCTGGGAATCGATCCACAGAACTTCTGAATGCCGATCGGGTGCTTTTCCATTAAGCTACTGAAGAGATCGAATAAAGAATCCTTTTTCAAAAATACATGCATTTTTATGCCAGGGGTTAATAGTCAGATTTTTTAAGAAATCTGTATTATCCTCAGAGAATAACAGACTTTCTTAACATCTTTACAGACCAGATAGAACTAAGAATTAAATAAAAATTAATTAAAATTTTTTCTGAAAAAAGATCTCCTTTTTTTCATTGGGAATCGAACCACAGAACTTCCGATTACTGGTCGGTTGCTTTCCCATTAAGCTACTAGAGAGGTCGGAACATGAATCCTTTTTCAGAAATACGCGCATTATTATTCCAGGTGTTAAAAGTCTAATTTTATAAGAAATCTATATTACCATCGGAGCATAACAGAATTTCTTCACGTCTTTACAGACTAGAAGAAGCTATAAACGAAAAAAAATTTGAATTTAAATTTTATATGAAAAAAGGTTCTCTTCTGCGTTTCGCTAGGAATTGAAGCACAGAAGTTCCTATTCCTGGTTCGGTGCTTTCCCATTAAGCTACTGGGGACATCGAGAGAAGAATCCTTCTTCCGAAATACGCGAATTACTATGCCATGCGTTACGTATTCGAATGTTTCAAGGAATCTGTATTATATAATAGAGTAACAGAAATTCTTAACGTCTTTTCAGACTAGATGGAGTAAAGGAGAAGAGTGTTTCTCAGAAAGAAATTAATTGCAATAATATGCATCATAAATGCATTAATATGCCTTATTACGCAATATTATGTCTTGTTGCATATTATTATGATTTACTAAGCATTCATGCGCCTTATTACGCATAAATACGCCTTATTATACATGATTACGCATTAAAACATCTTATTACGTATCAATACGCCTTATTGCGCAACAATACGCCTTGCTCTTCCTTATTAGGCACCAATATGTATTATTACGCTTTATTACGCATAAATAAGCCTTATTGTATATTAATAGGCTTATTACGCATTGACACGCTTCATCGCGTCTCATTACGCAATGACACGTCTTATTACGCAGTCATGCGCCTTATTACGCATTTATAAGACGTATTACGCTTTTACGGACAAAAAAACCTTAATACACTTTATTACACTTTATTACGTATCAATACGTGTTAGAACGAATAGTTGAAGTTGAAAAAATGGTACTTTTAACTAAATAGTTGAATTTTGAATCTACAATGATAAATTTTTAAAACCAAAATACAAATGTTCAAGCCTTGTTGCGAGTTTGGCAGCTCCTGTAATCCAGCGACTCGGAAGCTATTTTTAGTGCTTAAAGTTTTTAGATTAAAATAGTACCAAAAAGTATGAATTTTTTACAAATATTTAAATTTTATAATAAAAAAAAATCATTTTATGCAAAATTAATTTATGATAATAAATAATACGCCTTATCACGCATTAAGGCATTGATACGCAATATGACGTCTTTTACGCGTTTATGCGCCTTTTTACACATAACTGCGATTTATTACGGCCTATTACACCTTTCACTTACAAATACGACTTATTAAATTTTGTTACGCATCAATACGGCTTATCACGCAATAGTACGCCTAATTACACATTAAAACGCCTTACTGCGTCTTATTACGCATTATTATGCCTTATTACGCATTAACACGCCTTAACGCGCCGAGTTATGCATTAATATGCCCTAATACGCAATATGACGTCTTTCACACATTTATGCGCCTTTTTACACATGATTGTGATTCATTACTGCCTATTACACCTTTCACTCACAAATACGCCTTATTACATTTTTATACGCATCAATACGGCTTATCGCGCAATGGTACGCCTAATTACACATTAAAACGCCTTACTGCGTCTTATTACGCTTTAGTATACCTAATTACGCAATATGACGTCTTTTACGCATTCATGCGCCTGTTTGCACATCATCGCGGTTCATTACGGTCTATTACACCTTTCACATACAAATACGCCTTGTTACATTTTATTACGCATCGAGACGCCTTATCACGCATTAATGTGTCTGATTACGCATTGATACGCCTTATTACGCATTATCACGCTTTACTGCGTCTTATTACGCAATTATATGCCTTCTTAAGCAATATGACATCTTTTACGCATTCGTTCACCTTTTTACACATAAATGAGATTCATTACGGCCTATTACACCTTTCACTTACAAATACACCTTATTACATTTTATTACGCAAGAATACACTTTATAACGCAATAATACGCCTTAGCACCCAATAGTACGCCTTATCACGCATTAACACGCCTCACTGCGTCTGTATTATGCAATAATATGCCTTATTATGCAATATGACGCCATTCACGCATTTATGTGCCTTTTTACACATGAATGCCATTCACAACGGTCTATCACTGCTTTCACTCACAAATACGCCTTATTACAGTTTATTACGCACGAATTAATACGTCTTATTACGCATTACCACGCCTTACTGTGTCTTATTACGCATTAAAACGCCTTTCTGCGTCTTATTACGCGTTAACACACGTTACTGCGTCTTATTACGCATTACTATGCCTTATTACGCAATATGACGTCATTCACGCATTTATGTGCCTTTATTTATTTATTTATTTATGTGCAATTCACAACGGTCTATCACTGCTTTCACTCAGAAATACGCCTTATTACAGTTTATTACGCACGAATTAATACGTCTTATTACGCATTACCACGCCTTACTGTGTCTTATTACGCATTAAAACGCCTTTCTGCGTCTTATTACGCGTTAACACACGTTACTGCGTCTTATTACGCATTACTATGCCTTATTACGCAATATGACGTCATTCACGCATTTATGTGCCTTTATTTATTTATTTATTTATGTGCAATTCACAACGGTCTATCACTGCTTTCACTCAGAAATACGCCTTATTACAGTTTATTACGCACAAATAATACGTCTTATTACGCATTACCACGCCTTACTGTGTCTTATTACACATTAACACGCCTTGCTGCGTCTTATTACGCGTTAACACACGTTATTGCGTCTTATTACGCATTACTATGCCTTATTACGCAATATGACGTTTTTCACACCTAATTACGCATTGATACGCTTTAATGCGTCTTATTACGCATTAAAGACATTGATTTGACTCTATTAGGAATACACTTGGAATTATTATTTATTTAGTTCTTTTTTGTATTGACTTAAATCAAACTCAATTCATTATACATTTTGTACCTTTTTCAATTCATGCTGAACTATTTAAAATTTCTCTGGAATTATAAAGTACGTCATAAAAATTTTTTGAGTTGCCCTTGATTTTTTCTCGATTTTTTTTAATTTAATGAATTTTAAAAATATTAAAAATTTTTTTTAATACACTTAAATGAGACAAAAAAGTCTTCTTGAAGTTTTATGAGTTCCATAAAAATTGTTTTATTTACCATAAATTTGTTTAAGTTTACTGGAATTAAAAAAAATTCAGTTCGCTAAAATTCTGTTATATTTACCCTGAGTTCTGTTTTTTCGATTCTATTCCTTCAAATGTCTTTTTACTTTCTGTTTTTTTATTTTCTGAATTTTCTCGAATCTTTAATATTCACTTCACGCCTCAATTTAATGGATTTTTTAATAGTTTTTTTTCCAATTCACTTCATTTTCTTTAAATTCCCCTTGAATTGTTATGAATTTCATTGAATTATTCTCATTCATCTTGAATCTCTATAAATTCACTCGAATTTTATTTTATTGATTGGTTTTATTCATTATTTTTTGAATTTATCCTAATTTTGTTAAAACACACTTGAAATTCTGTTAAGTGTCATCGAATTGTTTTAAATACCTTTTACGTTTTCTGGGTTCGTTAAAAATTCATTGAATTTAATTATTTAAATATTTTTGAACTTTCTTCAATAATTGTGAATATTTTTAACGTTTCTTTAATTCCCTTGAATTCTTCTCATTTCTCGTAAATTTCCCTAAATTTACTCATATTCTATTTAATTCATTGGCTTTTTTTTTAATTCTTTAAGATTCTATTGAATTAGCCTTGAATTCTGTTTGTTCTCATTTTACTCAATTCGGTGGCCATTTTCTTTTTGGAAATTTTGTTAAATCATATATTTTTTATTTTTTTATGAATTTCTGTGAGGTCTTTTGAATTCCATTAAATACTTAACAATTCTCATCAATTTCACTGAAATCAGGGAAATATTTTTGGTTAATTTTTTTTTCTAACTCATCTGTAATTCACTCTGATTTCTCATCAATGTGTCCTGAATTACTTAAAAAAATTTATGTTTTTAAGGATTTTTTTGCTAATGCCAAATTATTTCAAATTCACTTAATTATACTCAATGAAATGGATTCATTTATTAAATAATTCAGCCTGAAGTATTTCAGACTCAACTTGAATTTGAGATTTTTTTTAAATACCTTGAATTTTTATAAATTTCATTGCCTTCATTTAGTCACCTTCAATTTCTTCACTATAATATTATATAATTAATCTTTTTCATTGTGTATATTTTAAATTTATTAAAATTAAAAATTGTGTTTATTATTACGAACTAAAAACTAAAAAAAAAATATAGTTTTTATTATATGCTGAGCACTAGATTAAAAAATAAAATGGGAATTAAGCAAATACAAAAATATATTATTTATTGCAATCTTGTTTTATTTTTTGAATTATTGTTAATAATTTTGCTTTTTAAATTTTGTATCTCTAATTGAAATGAATATACAAATTTTATTACGGGACGACTGAAAAATCCCGAAAAAAAGTTTTTGACCTATAAAATTCCCGAATCGAAAATTTCAGAATTGTTTATAATATTACGGAATTAGAAAATTCCTGAATAATAAAATTTCCAGATAAAAAAATTTCCAGACAATAAAACTCCCGAATTAGAAAATTCCCAAACACTTTATAATATTATAAATTTAGAAAATTCACAAATAATACTAATCCTCACAGAAACTTGCTAAATTATGAGATTACCAAACTAAAAAAATTGCCAAAATATACAATTTCCGAATTCGAATAATTAAACAATTTTCTTATAAATATTATTTATTTATTAAAAATACATTTTTATAAAAAAAGTTGCAATGTTTAAATTTTCTAAAATTATTATTTGAATTTAAAATAACAGTAATTGACAAAAATATATATACAGCATTATTGCTCAGATGT